>WBZZ01001115.1:37500-43322 GCA_019918135.1 Paulinella micropora | reverse complement strand
ATATAGCAATGTCATTTACGATAAGCAATCTTGAAGATGAAAAGAGAACAAAAAAAATTTTCCTCCTTCGCGTCTCCTCAAGCGATAAAACAGAATCCAAATCCGCTTCTACTCACAATGGCCGTTTCGTCGTTGATTTACCAGCAACTGGTCGTAATATTGATATAATCAGTGCTTATGTCGTTAAGAGTATCTCTATTCCAAATGTTTTTCCCAAACATACCGAGTTATGCCAACACTCTCACATTGATTAAAACAACTGGATCGGCTACAAAAACGGCAATCGTAACAGCAAATCAATACACCATTGATACATTTATTACCGCTCTTCAAACTGCGATTAATTCAGCAATTACCCCTAACTCCGTAGTTATAACTTTGAACTCCGTTAATAAATTGAATTTCGCTTTCACTGGTGATACGTATGCTTTTGATTATGACAACAGCACGATTAGCGACAAAATAGGACTAACTGCCGATATCTCGGCGGCGGCGAGTAGCACGATGCAGTCTATAGTCAATCTAATCGGTGAAACGGCCGTTTATGTCCATAGCCGTGCTTTAAATCAGTCTGGTTTAGTTGAAGCAAATGGTAATTTCTCTGTCGTTGGTAAATGTAATTTAGATAAACCCTATGGAGTCCAGTGCTATTTTGAGAGTTCTAATGATGTCGCCGATTATGTGCCATTTAATACAACAAAAAGTTTAAGGTCTATTGATATTGTAATTAGAAATGCGGGCGGTGAAGTGCTTGAATGTCCTGTCAATTTTGAAGTTAGTATTCTCTTAAAGGTGTATCATGCGTAAGCAAAAAAAAAGAATGTATAGATATAATGCCTACATACAAAATTTAGATATACTATTTACTCTAATCAAAAACATCAACTCATGCAGACGACAACAACATAAAGAGCAAATCCCCTGCGGTGCCAATATTGATCAGTTTTACATATATTTGAAGAGAAATCACGCACGTATAACAGAAAAGTTAATCAAAAACAAAGATTTTGAATACATAAAAAAATGTCAATAGAGATACAAAACAAATTTGATGCGCAAATACAAACTATACATTATGTATAGATAACGTATCCAAAGTTGATTTAATTTAAATCAACTTAAATAATATCCTTCTTTTTTTGTTTAAATCTGGTCTTCCACCCAGTTCAATGAAGCGTAAATGCTCGCACCTGTTCCTGCCACTAGAGATGCTGACACAGTCAATGTCTTACCCGTTCCAATTTTTAGGTTATAGCGAGACAAATCAATGTAAATAGAAGCACCTACAGATAATATATATGTTAATACTATGTTTCCGCCAGTGCGGGTAGTTCCTGCTGTATCTACTTCCACTATTGATGTGTTGGTATCATAACTGGAATATGACGGAGTGCCTCCAAGTGTCGCATTTAATGTTATCTTTGCTATACATATTTTGTCACTTGTGTTGCTCACACACAAATTTTCAAAATAAATAACATTGTAATTCGTCTTACTATTAAATGTGGCTCGGTTGCGGAGGGTAAATATAGAAGTCTCCGTCGTTCCAATAGTTTTGACATTGTCATACGAATTGGTTATAGCAATAGTGCGGTCAATAGTCCCCTCAACTGCCAAAAACATACTCGCCGTTTTCATGACAACGGATTGAAGAGTTGATGAATACGCTTTCGCATAAATAGCAAACGCCGCCTGATCCAATGATGGAGTGGTGGCAGTGCTCGCGTATTTAATCGCATGAATTACTTCCATTCGTCCAGTGCGTGGGTTTTCAATTTTAAATGTAATTTGGCCACTGCCCAGATATTGGACGACTATTTCAAACACATTCAATTTAGTAAAATCAATCGTGGGAAAGTTTCCCGTATTATCACATTTATCAACATTCCACGCATATTGACTAACCACATTTTCTACGCTTCCCGCCGTTCTTACAACTGACATTCCCGAGTTTGATTGTCTAAAACATAAATTGTCTGCTGGTGTGCCTATGCCGATATCGCAATTAAAAGTAGTTGCGGTGGTAGATGAAGGAAACAATGAGGAGAATCTAGCAACCAAGCCCATGCCACTTCTATATTTTGCTCGCTCAATAGTCGTAATCTGCGCGGTTGAATTACCCGAGGCCGATGTGGTCAAAACCGCCATTGAATTAGCAGTTGATACCACCCCGCCGTTTGTTTCTGTTTTGTCAAAGAAACGAGTATTAATGCCATAAGTGAAGACATTTTGTAATACTGGCGACAGAGTGGCCGTTCGCAATTCTCCGAAGGCCGTTGTAGGTAAAGCATCTTTAATATTATCTATTGATAAAGAAGAAGATGACGATGTAGTCGATGACGATGGAGTGCTCGTGCTTTGACCAAAAAGGTTCATTTTTATTATATAATATGTAATATAAATCATGTCAATAATAATACGTGAATTGCCCGCGGATATCGTTGGCCACATTAAAACATTTGTTTATGCAGAAATGCCCCAGCCGAAATATGGAGAAGAATTCTGTAATATATGTGGCTTGTCTCGCACATTCCTATCACATCCCCCGATTATAGCAGGCAATTTTTATGGTGTGGATAGCATTGAGTTTTTCACAATCTGCTCCATTAAATGCTACAGACTAGAGTCTAATCTTAGAGTAAAATATGGAGAGCCGCCTTTAATCGTTGTTAAGTATTAGCCTTCTTTTTATTTCTCGTGCTTCGTCTTAATGGTTGCTTCTCTTCTTCTGGTTGTTTCTCTTCTTCTGGCTTTTCCTTCTTCTGCTTTACAAACTCATTGACAAGCACTGCTCCTATCCCGCTTAATTGCCGTAGTTTAGTATTTGTTATCTGCCCCTCGTAATCGTTCCATATTTTTCCCAATAATTCAAGTTTATCTGCACGGCTCGCTCTCTTTCCTAATGGTTCATATTTGCTTTCTTCTTCTCCGTTTTTGCTAATATTATTTAAATTCAGATATAAATCTATCTTTCTTCTTAACTCTTCAAGTTCTGTTTTAATTCCTTCTGCTTTAATCTCCTCAGGATCGGCCACATTTACCCACGAATACGAAAAACTTGTCATCATATCGCCGTGTCCCAATACATTGCTTACCCATGTGTTGAAATTCTCTAATTTCGGATTGGCGAAATTAGAATAAGATAAACTTGCATACAACTTTCTCAGCATACTGCTCTTCTGTTTATAGTTCTCCAGCCACGGAAAGATTTTAATTATTCGTTTGTTTAACTCATTGTTTTTTTGTTTGTCTAATTGCCAGTCATCGTTGATAATAACCGCTTTCTTTTTCTTGAAATGATTTCTAATTGAATTCACTTTATCAATTACAAATTCGGGAGTAAAAAGAATAACTGGCCTTTCTGTCCAATTCTTCTTTTGCCCCTCCCGTTTCTTCGCTAGATTATTCACTCTTAACCAACTCTGCTTATCAGGGATTAATTCATATGTATTCTTATCAAATATCTCTACGGGGCGGGCACCAGTTGCTATCATTAATGATAGCAGTTTCATATAGACATCATCGCTCATGATCATTTCATTCATTTTCGCCATCACATCCCGCACATCTATTTGTATTTTTTCTTCATTTTTCTGCTTCACATCTTTCTTGTATCCTTCTACGATTTCAATTCTTTCATATTCGTTCAAATTGAAGTATTTATCTAGTTTGGACATTTCATAAACTTTTTCACTTTGATTTGGTTTAATTGCCTTCATTCTAACTTCAGATATTCGTTGTCGTCTTGATTGTAAATTTGGATAAATTATGACATATTTAGGGTAAATAACTTTTAATGTTTCCAGTGCTTCTTCGTCAGTAGTTTTATTAGAAAATAATAACATTATAGAATTATGGAAGGCGATTGACGGCTTATGGTCACTATCAAAATGATTAGACACTACATTATAAATTTTTTGTTCGGTGTCTGCTACTTTTAGTTGCCTCACAAACTTTCTATCACTCTCACTCCACATTGACTGACCTGTGTATATTAAACAAGTTTATATTTTTCTAAGTCAGAAATAATATCAAAGGCGATTTAATTAACGAATTTGAACCATCCAATTGATTTGAGATACCCCATTCTTCAACTTGGCCAAGGCAGTGATGCTGTTGTAAATGACCAACTCTTCATTTACCCCACTCTACCCTTTGACACCAAAAAATTACATCTGTATTTCGGCTCTTTGATGCTGTTATCCCACTTCGCTCTCGCATAGAAACAACTTGGGTCTTCACGATGAGATGACTTACTGGTGAATAACTTGACAGACTTGAAGGCATTCACGAAAGTCTTTTTCATTTCAACAAATCTCCCAGTAGAATTGAGAGTGACACGATCTGGAATGCCGTTGAAACTAACCCACGGACGAGGGATGACTTCCTTGCCATCGGTTGGCGAAGGCGAAGGTGCCACGGCTTTTGCTTCCACTCCCTCCTCCTCCTCTTCTTCCTCCTCCTCGCGATGAAAACCCATAGCATCCATCTCATCGACGAGTTCCTCCGACATCACCTACCCACACATCAAAAAGCACAAAAACACATATGTGGGTAGTGCCTTGAAGCCGTTCTAATCAATAACACTAATCAATAAACTAATATGTGCTTTTTATGAATAAACTAATAATGAGAAGGGTTGTAGCCTTATTTGTTGTCTATCGTGTTGCTTAAGGAGAAGTGAGCAGGTAGGCAGATGCACAACATAAACAAGGCTACTCTAATCCTCTCTCATACATCTATACATATTCCCATCATGCTCATTCATCAGACTATATTCTAACTTGGACTGGGATATATGCTGAATATCTAATGTAGGGTTGATTGAAAGTAAGTTTTTCGTTTTCAATCCCTCTAAGAATTCTATCTTGGACAACTTTGCTAAACTCGCTCCTATGCTCCCTCCTCCACTCTTTGAATAATTTTCTTTCTTTTTCAATTCTCTTCAATTCGTTTTTCCTGTTCCTATCATATTCCCTATCTTCCTCAACATTATTCTTTTCGTTATCCAATCTTCCAATCATGATGTCAATGGCTCTCATTTTGTTTATGTCTGGTTTGATTTTCTCCTTCAATAATTCTATTTCTTTATTTGCTTTGGCTACTCTTTCTTCGCATCTTATTCTATACTTCTTCAAATTAGTCTTACTCTCCTTCGTCGTCTTAAAGACATCAATCCATTCTTCAATCGTTCTGTCTTCTCTACTTACTAGGTTCTCACTCATTCTATTTCTGAGGATGTTCTGGCAGTTTTGCCCGCTTGTCCGGCGGGCAGGCGGGCAGGCGGGCACACGGCATTGTTTTGCCCGCACACTTTTACTGAAAAATAATAATAATTTTTTCCATTTCTGTTGGTCGTCCCTACTCCACTTTTTTTCCAGATTATCTGTTAAGTTGGATGTGTATGTTTTTATGGTTGTAATTGTTGCGAAATTGTTGCGAGAGTGTCTGATAGATGAATGGTAAGGGGGCTCGCACTCGGTTTTCCGTGTCGCGGGTTCAATTCCCACTCGTATGACGTCATCTACACTTTCGCCTTATTTTTTTTTATTTTTTTTTGTCCTATTACCTTTTTACTTTTGACGGAGCGGTGTGATGAGTTTCTTTTTGAGGTGCTTTACTCGTTTATTTCGTTTTCCTTTATTTGCTTTTATTTTTTACAAAATTTAGCAGTCATTGTTAATTTGTTATGTTGTTTTCATTTCGTTTTTCCGTTGTTCGTTGTGTGGATTTCCACTGGATTTCCATCACCACACATTGGATAAAGGGCGGACGACTGCGAGAGAGGGCAGAGGGAGATTTATTAAAATTCATCTTCCTGC
>WBZZ01001115.1:25000-27500 GCA_019918135.1 Paulinella micropora | reverse complement strand
AACTGCCCAAAGCAAACATGTAGGTAAATATGATTACACACAAACATGTATCTCCCCCTAACTTCATATCCAATATGTAAGAGGAAAGAAAAGGAACTGAGCAACACAAAGGTTCAAGGGTCCTTGCCCCATGCCAGTAATCAGAGAGAAAGGAGAGAAAGAGAGAACGGCGACAGCTGTCCACGGTCCCAAAAGAAACAAAAACAAAATAATTCCTATGTCGCATGTTAGTCTCCCCCGACGTCCAAAACTCCTCCAGTTGATACCTAAAACGAACCAAAGCCACGTCGAAACACAAGCGAAAGAAAAGAAATACATTTCATTACTTCCCCCTTCCTTTGCTTCCCCAATACCAATGCTAAAGTCCTCATATCACGTCTGACTTCAATAAGGAAGGCTCAAAGTCCTACCGTCGCCAAACACGAAAACTGCTCACCAAAAGGATACCTAAAACCTTGCAAACACTTTTCCATACCAAAACAGTCTAAATTCCAAGCGAAAACTTGATCCTCAGCTCAACGAGAACAAATTTCCTCCTTCACCTTAAAACAGTCCAACCAATGTCCAACAAAGACCTTGACAGGTCCAAGCCACCGCACCAAAAGCGCAGAAAGCGACGCACACGATGTACCCAAACTGTTGCACAGCTCAAAATGCCAGAACACACACCACAGAGCACGCCAGGAACGAAAACAGGAAACACAACCACCTGCTGCCCAGCTAACTTTTTGAAAAAATGTCTGTAACCACCGGTAAATTTTGTCAACATCATTGCGAACATGGTAAACAAACAAGTCTTTCGTGCCTTTCTTGCACTCCCCTTTTGTCCTCAAATATTCTACATTGTTCTCAGGTGTCGCCCTTGATGAGAGGCTGCCACACCTTAACTTGCAGCGGTCCTTCTGACCATCATGCTGCCTTTACGGTGGAAACCACTCTAAGTTTCTTTCCGACCGTCACTCTAACGCCCAGGTATCTTCCCTGACTGCAATCTAACTCCCACCTCTAGGGATCTCCCTAGATAAAGCTCGCGATCCCTCGACTTCACTAGCTACCCGATCGCCCGTAGTAGCAGCCCTAGGTCTCCTTGCCATAAAATTCAAAATTCAGAACTTGCTTTTAGCTGACGCCACTGGGTCCTTGACCCAACCAACCAAAAAGTCTGTCCAATGCTCGACCGAGCAATTCAGAGTCTGATTATCGCATGTCTCAAAACGAAAATACTCCCCAACCTAGCACCTGGACTTTTGCCGCCATCACGATAGTCGAAGAACACCTCCACGATTCCCTGCCCAGACTTTACCTTCCCATACTTGCGGTTTTCCCAGCTTGCAGCATAGATCAATCTCTGCGCAGACGAAGCACCACTAATGCTACATAACCCATTGTAACGTTACGAGGTTGCAGGGGGAGGGGTTCCCATTCTGTAGACGCCACTTGGTCTTTATTAATATTGAGACAGAAGGAAACTGAACCCAACACGGGCTCAATCAATTTGAACTATCTACCCGCCTAAACTTGAATCAAGGAAATACAAATGAGTAAATAGGTAAAAGCAATGATCAGTCATATAAAGGAACTGACTGCCACCAGTACCAGAAATGTTAATAACTATGTAAAAACATGTAGAGGCTGATATGACTAAATACTGTATTAATAAATTGTTCATTGATCACTTGCAGGACAGTGATAAAATGTTGTAGATAATGCAAGAATTCACTGCGCGCAGGAATAGCGAGAAATTCAGTATCTTCTTCTTCTTGCTGTTGGGGTTAGAGTTGTTCGCCTGCCTGCTTACTTCCCAGAGTTCATGCAGTGTGAGTTTGTTTTCCAGAATGATCATGTCAAGAGGTGGATGCGGGCTCACAGGAGTGCAGGAATTTTTCTGAAAGAAAATTTCAAAGCGTTTGCATTTGCAACTCGTCTTAGCTTTGTGGCTCGACAGTATCGATATTGCATACCACAGCTCTAATATTAATATTAATAAAAACTCAAAATAATTTTATTTTATGACTAATATTAATAATATTATTAATAATGTTTTTTAGGCTGTAATATTATTAATATTATATTATAATAATATTATTAGCTTCGTTGTGTTAAGTAATATTAATATTGAAAAAGTTTGACTTATATGAAAAGTTTGACCTATATGAAAAGTTTGACATATATGAAAAGTTTGACCTATATAAAAAGTTTAACTTATAAAAAGTTTAACCTATATTAAAAAGTTTGGCCTATATTAAAAAGTTTGCCCTATATTAAAAAGTTTGACTTGTCAAATTTTTTATATAGGTCAAACTTTTTATATAGGTCAAACTTTTTATATATGTTTTATTATTATTATTATTATTATTATTATTATTATTATTATTATTATTATTATTATTATTATTATTATTATTATTATTATTATTAAAGGCTAAAATGAATGTCGGCAGTAATAATATTAATATCTTGTCTTTTTCTTAGAATAATTCTCAATTCTTATTTTCTTACC
>WBZZ01001115.1:0-15000 GCA_019918135.1 Paulinella micropora | reverse complement strand
AGAGAGAGAGATCGAGAGAGAGAGAGAGAGAGATGAGAGAGTGAGTGAGTGAGTGAGTGTGTGTGTGTGTGTGTGTGAGAGAGAGAGAGAGGAAGAGATAGATGGATAGATAGATAGATAGATAGATAGATAGATAGATAGATAGATAGATAGATAGGTATATATATATTTGTAGAGAGAGAGAGAGACGTTACAACATTGTGGCAAATGGCGACCCAAGCAAAGAAACGAAAAACGCATAAAAGCCCACAAAGAGCCCAAGAAACCCAGGAAGAAACATCCGAAACAAACAACGGAACTATCACCCTCTCTCGCAAGGAAAAAAAGCGGCTAAAAAAAGCCAACAAACTCAGCAAAAAAGGAAATGGAGCCACCAACCGTGTACATGTGCAAAGGGACTGGAGCGACGAGGAAGACTACAACGAAGAAGACGTCAACAGCCCCAACAACACACCACCCGAAGCTACCAACAAGACGCCCAACAACGAGGAAACAGAACAACCCCCCGATGACGACGCAAACTCAACACCTGAAACCGTCAACACCAGCACTCTAACGGACAACGCCGACACAACCCATGAACCAACCAACAACAACAACAACAACAACAACAACGAAACAGCACTCGAACCAGCGACGCTCTTCAGTGCCACCTTGCTCGAAAAAATCCTCAAACCCATGTTCGAACAAGCCCGACAACAACAAGTCGAGGACATAAAAGACTTTATCGGAAAACTAGAAACATTGGGCAGCCGAACAAAGCAACTCGAAGACAGAGTCAACCAACAAAGCGAAACCCACGTACAAGCAATCGAGAAGACTCAAAAAACTGCCCAGAAACACAAGGAACTACTGCAAACCCACCAAACGGAACTCAACCAGCTCACGGCCAGCGTAGACTCAATCCGACTAGAGATAAACGAAACTAAGCTTCGACTTAACGAGATGAAGGAAATGCAGGAACGCCACGCAAAAACACAACCACCTGCTATGTATAGTCAATGTGCAACTAACGCAACCCAGTCACTCAAAAACATACATGCCAACGCAAACACCAACACACACAACTACCCACTAGAACGCAAACAGACAGAGAACCAAAAACAAAACCAACGAGACCCAACATGTGAGCTTAGCATCTCAGGCATACCATACCAACCCAAAGAAAACACACTAAACATAGTGAAAGCCATGATGGATGCAAAAAACATTCCATACCAAGAGGGAGATATCACGAAATGCTTCAGAGCAAAGAGCACAAACCCATGCGAGAGGAACCCAAACAACCACCAGCTATCATAGTGCGCTTTAGCTCAAACAACCTCAAAACGCACTTCAAAAAGCACGACCCACTCCAGCCCCTCACCCACGACACAGTAAACTGGAAAGACACACATCTTGCAAACAAAACATTCAAAATATTTATCAATGAAAGCCTCCCACGAAACACACTCATGCTTCTGAAACAGGCGATCAAGCTCAAGAAGGAACTAGTTGAGGCTACTGGCACAACCATCTACGTGTGGACAAGAGACGGGGAAGTTTTCTTCAAGGACCAGACAAGGGAGCACAGGTTGATAATCAAAACAGAAGAAGACATAAGCATAATCAAAGACCTCTACATGCTCCGCAAACCAAACACACAGCACAGCAAAATCCCCACAAACACCTAAATGAGCTCTCAAAATAAACCCCCAAATCATCTCGTCCACCCTAACCTCCTCCCACAATCCTTCAAACCATACCTGTCTCTCACCTCTGAAAATAACAAAAATAAAACATATAATAAGAACATAAAAAACAACAACAATAATAACATAATAACAATAAAAACAACAATAACGCACACAACAATACACTCACAATATATCACACCAACATCCACTCCCTCAAAGCACATTATCAAAACCTAATCACACACCTACAACTCCTACCATTCCAACCAGACATCATCATACTCACAGATAACTACATCAACCAATCAATCAGTAACAACGCATTCCCTATCCCTACATACATAGCTAAACATCACATCGACA
The DNA here is from genome assembly GCA_019918135.1 of Paulinella micropora. Taxonomy (NCBI): domain Eukaryota; phylum Cercozoa; class Imbricatea; order Euglyphida; family Paulinellidae; genus Paulinella; species Paulinella micropora. Next base: position 12,961 of record WBZZ01001115.1, on the reverse strand, counting down.
TCTCAATATATTATAAAAGCAACATGCACATCACAATAGACTACAAACAAACCATATCTGACTCATGCAAAACACCACTTACTCTAAGAATATATAATAATAAACTTAAAAATAAACCAATACACACAATAATAGGTATGTACAGACGCCCACTCATAGACAAACAATTCACACACGCATTACAAAATAACATAAACAGCATACTACACAAAACACCCACAAGCACAATAACACTGGTAGGCGACATTAACTACAACCTACTTGACAACATACATAAACCACACACAGATTTTCAAAACCTAATGATACACAACAACCTCTACACTACAATAACAAAAAAGCAACGAGACACGACATGGTCCACACAACATCCCACACACTCATAGACATGATAATCACCAACATTAATGCTAACATAGAATCAAACATCATAAGCCCATGCGTATCAGACCATCATCCCATATACGCAATAATACACACCCGCACAAAAAAACCAGACACAAACAACACACCCACACTCACCAAAAGCATATATGAGAAAAACAAAGACACAATCCTAGCAAACCTCAAAACACAGTTAGAATACATCACACAAGACAACACAGAAAACAGCGACACAAACCAAAAATTTAGATACATACAAACAACAATAACAAAAGTTATAGAACACTTCGAACGAAAGCCTAAACAAAGTAATAGAAGAAAGAGCTGGTGCAACCCCATAATAAAGAGGCAAATAAGAAAAAAGCACCTACTATATAAAAAATGGAGAGATAACTCGACAGCAGAAAACAAACAAACATACAGACTACAGAAGTACAAAGTCGACAAAATAATACACAAAGCCAAAAAAGACGAAATAATGAAGACGCTAGAAGAAAATAAAAACAACCCAAAGAAACAACACAGAAAACTCAGAGAGTTAGTACCTAACAACAAACCACCGAGAGTGTCACCAACCACAATACAATACAACAACAAAACATACACAAACCCAATAGAAATAGCGAACGCACTCAACGATCATTACATAACAATAGGCAAAAAAACAAGCAACAGCATACCAACAATCGAACATAAACAACAACAAGAAGAGAAAGCGGAAGAAAACAAACAAACTACCCAAGCTTCAAACTACATAACACAACAGAAGACATTGTAAACAAAACACTTAAAAACATAAACAGAGATAAAGCAGAGGACATATATAAAATAAAACCAACACTTATAAAAGACATGCATGCCTCCCTCACACCTATACTCACCAACCTTTTCAACAAAGCCATAAACGAAAATAAATACCCAGATGCACTCAAAACAACAAAAGTAATTGAACTATACAAAGCAAGTGACACAAGCATGCCAGCCAACTACAGACCGATATCACTACTACCCATAATAGCTAAAGTGTTTGACACGATAATAAATAAACAAATAATGGACCACCTAACAAAACATAACATAATATCACACACACAATACGCATTCCGACCTAACTCAAACACAACCATGACAATCCAAACAATAATAAACCAAATACAAAAACATAAAGACAAAGAAGAATTAGTGCTAGCATTATATGTGGACCTCTCAAAAGCGTACGACACAGTAGAGCATTCAAAGCTACTGGACAAACTTCGGCGAAATTTTAATTTCAACGAAGAAACAGTCCAATTCTTTGCATCCTACTTCTCGAACCGCACCCAAGAGGTCCACACACAATATGGTAAATCTTACAAACGCACCATCACACACGGCATACCACAAGGAAGCACATTATCAACGACCTTTTTCCTACTCTATATCAATGACATAATCAATATCATACAACAAGGAACAGTATATACATATGCAGACGACACAACACTCATAATAACATCCAAAACTCCCACAGACCTACAATAAAAAACACAAATAGAAATAACAAAATTAATAAATTACTTCCACTCTAATAACCTAGTACCGAACCCAACAAAACAACATACATAATTTTTCATAAAACAAAACAAGATATCACAATAACAATAAACAACCACACCCTCGAGCAATGCAAACATGCAAAACTCCTGGGAATAACACTACAACACAACCTTAAATATGATCAACACATCAATAACATAATCCGTAAACTCCAACCCACAATCAACTCATTGCTTTATGCTAAAAGATATCTAAATATAAAAACAATGAAACAATTATACTACACACACATATACCCACACCTCATACAAAACATCTCCATCTGGGGGACGCATGACAACAAAAAGAAATACATACAACCACTCATAAAAATACATAAAAAAATAATCATAATAATTGCAAAAACACATTACCGCGCGCACACCAAACCAATACTAAACCAACTGAAACTACTTGACATCACCCACCTATATACACTCCGTGTATGCATAGAAAATCACCCATTCATTTACCCTAAAAAACACCTCAACAGACCACTCCACAATAACACCTTTACCCCAATCAATACCATACATTCATACAAAACGCGATACTCAACTAAAAGCAGCCTCTTTGTCAATCACAAAGACCCATATCTCACCAAGATCTTCGCTGATCAATGGAAATCAATCCCAAAAAATATAACAGATGAAACAAAAATAAAACCATTCAAAACAGCACTAATGACATACCTACTCAAACATCAACAAACATCATAATATCTATAAATATAAACACTCGCAAAAAAAAAAAAAAAAAAAAAAAAAAAAAAAACGATGGAACAACAAGTTTGCTCCCCTGTCTGCTACTTGAAGGAGAACTCCCCTGATCAGCCAACGTATATGGTCAACCACGCACAGCCCCAACTTCCTCCTCTCTCTTTCAGTTTTTCTCACGAAAAAGAAAAGAGAGGGGGGGCCGCCAGACATAAACTACTACACTTTTACAATAACATATATATTCATATCATATTATAATATTATCACTACTGAATATATCTAAACATAAATATTAATATTAATAATATTAATACTAGATATATATAATACCGAGCCGCTAAATACAAATTTAATATTTTCTTTTAATACGATCAACTGAATAACTAGGTTTCCACCTTAGATAAAGGTATAACTTACTAGCTATACTTTTCACGTGGACGTTCCCTGAGCCCGATTGTAAAATTGTTCTCTCAATAAAAGCGAAGAAGAAGAAGAGAGAGAGAGAAAGAGAGAGAGAGAGAAAGAGAGAGAGAAAGAGAGAGATTGAGAGAGAAAGAGGAAGAGAAAGAGGAAGAGAAAGAGGAAGAGAAAGAGAAACTGAGAAAGAGAAAGAGAAAGAGAAAGAGGAAGAGAAAGAGAAAGAGAAAGAGAAAGAAAAAGAGAGAGAGAGAGAGAGAGATACAGAGAGATACAGAGAGACAGACAGACAGACAGTCAGACAGACCAGACTAGACCAGACCAGACCAGACAGACCAGACAGACCGGCGGACAGACAGGAGAGACAGACAGACAGACAGACAGACATAGACAGACAGACAGACAGACAGACAGACAGACAGACAGACAGACAGACAGTAGAGGACCCGATCAAATTTGGCACATAGAAGTAGACGGACACCATGCTGCAAGTTTGATTATACTTGGTCTATGTTGGGTGGATGGTCTCTGTCTGCAACTTTCCAGCCTGCAGGTGCAGCCTCTCAAATAATATCGATATTGCTGACACATGGTTTTGGCTTTCTGTGCGTGTCCTGATGAATAAGGACGAGACAACAGCGTCTTTTCTCTTAGTCCTACGTTGATCTAGAATGCAGAAAAGATTGAATTAGCTCACATCACAAAAGCTGCATTTGATATGAGACTATTGACATAATACAAAAAGAAAGGGCAAAAGCATTGGCAGGCTTCGCAAAGCAGATGCAAATTGCCTATGGGACAAATAAACTTTCTTACCTGCATGCAATAACAGAAATGGCGGACGACGACCACGATAATCCATTCCACAACAATTCAGAGGGTACTGAAGCGACTGAAGCGGCTCCCAAGAACAGCTTGCTCGATATCCACCTCGAGTCTGCGGCACCGGTGGATCAGCTAGAATTCCAAGGCAAGGCACACACGTCAGACACTGAGCACACAGAGAGTGCAAAGAGAGCTTTTAGAAGAGCATTTGCAGACACGCACAACACAATGGGAGGGAGAGAGACAGACTGACAGACATTGAGAGAAAGAGGAAGAGAGAGAGAGAGAAAGAGGAGAGAGTAGAGAGGGAGGGAAGGCATTGTTAGAATAAGCTATAGAATGAGGAGGCCCACCACGAAATATGCTTCCATTTATTTTATGTATGTATCACATATGCTCAGATCAACACAGTATCAACCTCACGGCACAAAGCACCCGAACTCATATTATCAATAGTAATACCGAACAACATACAAGAATCTTGTCTTTTATAATTACATCTGAATATTAGGTTTCCACCTTCTGTAAGATCAAGCTTGCTAGCTAAGAGAGAGAGAGAGAGAGAGAAAGAAAGAGAGAGAGGACGAGAGAGAGGAAGAGAGAAAGAGAGAGAGGGAGGGAGAGAGAGAGAGGATAGATAGATAGATAGATAGATAGATAGATAGATAGATAGATAGATAGATAGATAGATAGATAGATAGAGAGAGAGAGAGAGAGATAGGGAGAGAGAGAGAGAGATAGGGAGAGACACAGAGAGAGAGGAAGAGAAGGAGAGAGAGAGAGGGGGGGGGGTGTTGAAGACAGTCCACCCCCCCCCCCTTTTTTCACGTTTGTAACGACTGTCTTTGGGTTTGTAGATCTTCCTCACACGACAGATCCCAATTACAACGACTACAACGAAAGCACAGGTAATTTCGCCCCCCCCCCCCCCCCCTCCCTATCTATCAGGTCTCACATACATACCCGCTTGGAAACCTTCCCACCCCTGCTTGTTGCTTTCCCTGTCTGTTGCACAGTCCGCGATGACCAGAACCTACTGGCAGAGGGGTCCCAACAGCACTCCACATCCTTTCTTATACATACATACATCATACATACATACATATATACATACGTAACATACATACATACATACATAGATACATACATACATACATACATACATACCTACATACCTACATACCTACATACATACGTACATACATACATACATACACATGCATGGCGCAGTTCATAACCTTATGTATGTCTGTGTATACACAATTTTGTCTATGATTTATCTAGATGTGTATTGCTTGTGTAGACTATCTATCTATCTATCTATCTATCTATCTATCTATCTATATATCTATATATCTATATCTATATCTATATCTATATCTATCGCAGAGGCCTGTCCGAGGGCGAAAGCGGTCGCAGAGGTAACATGAGATGACAAGATAGATGAGACAAGATTTGATAAGGTGAGATAGATAAGATAGATAAGATGTATGTATGTATGTATGCCGCAGAGGCAACATAAGATGCTAAGATAGATGAGATAAGATTGTTAAGGTGAGATAGATAAGATATATAAGATGTATGTATGTATGTATGTATGTATGCATGGCCGCAGAGGGATCATAAGATGATAAGATAGATATGAGATAAGCTTGATAAGGTTAGATAAGATAGATAAGATGTATTTATGTATGTATGTATGTATGTATGTATGTATGCATGTATGTATGTATGTATGTATGTTATGTTATGTTATGTTATGTTATGTATGTATGTATGTATGTATGTATGTATGTGTGTATGTATGTAATATGTATGTATGTATGTGTGTATGTATGCTTGTATGTGTGTGTATGTATGTATGTGTCGACAGCGCCCAACTCTGCCACTAGCAGCATATGTATGTGTATGTGTATCTGTATATGTATGTGTGTATCTGTATGTGTATCTGTATGTGTATGTGTTATTCTGTGTATGTGTGTGTGGCGCAAAACGTTGCGATTAGCAGCTTCATTTGTATGTGTATGTGCATGTGTTTGTTTGTGGCGCAAAACTCTGCCAACACAGCTGCCTCTTATGTGTATGTGCATGTGTTTGTTGCGCAAAATTCTGCCAACACAGCAGCTTCTTATGTATGTGTATGTGCATGTGTTTGTTTGTGGCGCAAAACTTTGCCAACACAGCAGCTTCTTATGTATGTGTATGTGCATGTGTTTGTTTGTGGCGCCAAACTCTGCCAACACAGTTGCCTCTTATGTATGTGTATGTGCATGTGTTTGTTTGTGGCGCAAAACTCTGCCAACACAGCAGCTTCTTATGTATGTGTATGTGCATGTGCTTGTTTGTGGCGCAAAACTCTGCCAACACAGCAGCCTCTTATGTATGTGTATGTGCATGTGTTTGTTTGTAGCGCAAAACTTTTCCAACAGCAGCTTCTTCTCGCTGGATTTTTACAGACAGTTCTACGACGTGACGTACCTACCTCTCTTCACATCATCATCATCATCATCATCTTCATCATCTTCATCTCTCTCTCTCTCTCTCTCCAACCATCCATCCATCCATCCATCGCTCTTTATGTGTCCTCTCCTCTGTCCTCCCTCTTCCCCCCCCCCCACCCCCACCCCCAACCACCGTCTCTCACATTCACACTTTATGTGCGTATCAGGACTGTGTTGGTGTTGAAGCGACTGCTGAAATCACTCAAGCCTATTGGTACAAACTACCTACCTACCTACCTACCTACCTACCTACCTACCTACTTACCTACTTCCTACCTTCATACCAATCTACCGATCTACGACCGACCAGCCTACCTGTTTCCCCTTCCTCTCTACCTACCTCTCTACCTACTTCTCCCTCCCGCCCTCCCTCCCTCCCTGCCTCCCTATCCACAACCCCTCAAAACTTACCTCTCGATCCACAGGCCCCTTCTTCAACGACGACGACAAGCCAGATATGTACGGTCCTTTCTGGATCTGTACCACGCTCATCTTCCTCATGGCGGCCGGCGGCAACTTCGCTGACTACCTAGGCGCTTCACCTGACCATGGTACGACAGTCTATCTTCCTCTTTCTTTTCTTTGTTTTCTTTCTGTTCTTTTTTTGTTCCATTCTTTCTTTCTCACTTCGCCGACTACTAAAGCGCCTCCCCATAGTTGATACTCTGCACGTGTGTCTGCTCGCTGGTGTATTGCAGTGTGGAAGTATAACTTCAAGATGGTCAATTGGGCCGCCTGGGTGTTCTACTCCTCCATCACCATCATTCCCATCGCGGTCAGCAGCCCCTTCCCCCAGCCCCCCCCCCCCCCCCCCCCCCCCCCCCCCGCCCAAACACACGCCGCAACACACACAAACCGCACATGAGGACCATACGTAGAAGTATCCGTTATTGCCAAGTTTTCGCGCGGTTTGCGGTCAGAAGCTGGGCGGGTTCTGACAATCAATTTGGGGCAGGCGAAGAAAGCGAAAATTTCGCGGGATTTCCGGTGATTTCCCGGAAACCACCGCATTTTCGCCTTGTGTCTCATGCTTGGGCTTTTGTGGGGGTGCGCAGGTGTGGTTCGCACTGAACCGCACGCTGGAGAAGCTGCTGGTGGATATCATTACTCTCTATGGCTACTCCTTCACCGTCTACATCCCCGCCTGCGTACGCCCCTCTGTTCTTTCTTTCTTTCTTTCTTTCTTTCTTTCTTTCTTCCTTCCTTCCTCCCTTTCTTTCTTTCCTTCTCTCTCTCTCTCCTCTCTATCTCTCTCTCTCTCTTGTATGTATATATGTATGTATGTATGTATGTATGTATGTACGTACGTACGTATGTGTGCTTGCTGTGTTGTCAGCTCCTGTGCATTTTGCCCTCGGTGGTATTGCGAATCATCGTGATGGTGGTGGCGGTGGCTGTGTCCACTGCCTTCCTTATCAACAACCTAGTACGGCCTCACGAACGCAAATCGGTCCCACACTGACAAACAGACATACCAGAATTTGAATTTAATTGAATTTATGCATGGTGTATGCATGCATATATGTATATGTATGTACGTATGTCTATAGTATGTGTACGTATGTTGGTATGTATGTACATGTCTATGCAGGTGTTGCCTGTACTGTTGGGCGTGGCACTCTGTCATATGGGGATCGGCTTCGTGAGCTACAAGTGGTTCTTCAGTTTCGATCGCAGTTGAGTACAAACAATACCGTACACAAATATTTAAGTAAAAGATGGATATGTTATTGGTTGGGCACACGTCGAAACAAAGTACATAGAAGTCCCCCCCCCCCTCCTTTTTTTAAAAATTATTATTATTATTAATTTATTATTATTATTATTACAATGTTTTTTATTATTATTATTTATTATTATTATTATTATTATTATTACTATTATGGACACCGTGATAGCCCAGTGGTCAAGTTCTACCATCTGGGCCCTGTCGCCAGTTCGATTCCCGTCGGTGCCACCAGTATTTTCATTGAACATACCGATCCGTCTGGACCAGTATTTTCATTGAACATACCGGCCCGTCTGGAAGTGTTGGAACTGCCCTTGCGGGGGTGTCATTAGAGCTTATCGTCAATTCTTCGTGCTCCCCTCACGGGTGAGACGATGGAGGCGCATGTGCAGAAATGCATCAGCCATTGACAGAGAAGCACTATTATTACTATTATTATTATTATTATTATTTTATATGTGAAATTGTGCAACAAAATATACAGTATATTGTCCTTTTTGCGAAAACTGGAGTGTGACAAACACGATATCACCGTTCAACACTGCCTAGAAGGTGGAAGGGTAGAAGCACTGCCTGAGGCTGGGGTGTCATTTCTCTTCTACTCTTAAAAATTTTCTACAGTCTGAACAACTTCAAGTTTTGATATTAATATAATCATAGTATATATTACTAGTAATTAATAATATATATTAATCATGTTTGATATATATTATCAGACTGAGCCTATACTAAGAATCAACGACCTGCAAAAGCCAAGGTTTTGGTTTCAATAATTCGTGTTTTTGGTAATTCGCGGCACAAGACTGCCACGTCGTCCATACCAAGCAAGAGCCGGATCGGGCTGAGGTTACGTAAAGCAGCAGGTCCTGACGCAATCTAGTCGCTGACCTAGCATGAGCTGAATCCGCTTTCTGGCTTGCGCGGATGAGGTGTTAATATAACGCAAATTACTAATCAAAACGCGCATAAAACCAAAACTTGCCCTTCCTACCGTTGACATTTCACTACTTTGTGACAGTTCAGAGTCCGTTATCATTGCTGTTGAAACTGATTCAAGACAAAAAAAAATTGGTTTTTCAGTTGTAGGCGCAGATAGGTAAATATGTGCTACTTTAATACTACCCAGTGTCAGTCCAGACACAATAAGAGGCCGTTAATATTATGATTAATAATAACCCTCTTAACCTGATAACGATAATACTATGATTACTAGAAAGTGCAGTTACCCTTCAAGTTTTAGACAAGAATATATTATCGTTAGGCCGAACAACGGGAATTGGCTGGTGTTTGCCTTGGTTGTTTTTGGCTTCGCTAGTCTCCCACATTTTCCCACCATCTTTGATCCTTATTTATTACTGTCGACATCAGTCAAGACGTAAAAAATTGTTAAAGAAGTTTCAGATTTTGGGTCAGATTTCGGATTTTAGTTGGAATTTCGATTTTGTGACAAAATTCAAAATTTCTCAAATTATTGTAACTGCTATATGCGTCCACAAAAAAACGGAAATTTTCGCAAAATATTACAGTTAAATCGAGAAATTTTGAATTTTTCACACAAAATCGAAAAAATGACACAAAATCGAAATTCCAATCAAAATCTAAAAAGCCACATTTTTTTTCTCTTGAATGTCGACTCGTGACAGCAGTATATAAATGAAGAAGATTGAGTTATTGGCGAAGTTGTTGAAATTGGTTTAGTAAAAGGATAGGCATCAATAAATACATTCTTTTATAACCGAACCGGTAAAAGTGGAGTCTCATGCCTGCTTTCTTTTACACCAATTTTGACAGTCCATAAACACTATTCTTTGCAAAATATAACTAAGGGAGAGGATTCATTGCACAAGACAGATAGAGGAACACAGGGAGGGGAGGACGTGTGTGTTCTGTACCTATTTTGCTCAGTTTTTGCCACACATAGATTGTGGATAGAACGTGGGGCAAACAGACACGCACGACTCAATCTCTGTTGACACCTATACATACCCACCCACTATCTCATCTTCCCACACAATACTGCCAATAGTAACCACAGTGTGAGGACACAACACAAAGATAGGAGAGAAGGGTAGAGTGTAGTTGGCTGGGTGGGAAAGGGAACAAACGATAACTATCGTAACGAACTCCCACACACCTACACACCAAGTCATATTCCCTATCTATCATCCTTTAACACCGACATCCAATTTCGTCTTCCAACAACAATATACACTTGTTCTGTCATTCCCTACCTACTTCCAAGCATTGCCAGTGCACGAGGAGGGAGCAGACATACAAGGACAGAAAACAACAGACCGGATTCACTATTTTGTCCTTGCCTACAACAACGATTCCATGACAACAACGCTTAATGAACCGGAGAGTGTTAGTAAACATGTACACATAACTTTGGCGAAGTTTTAGGTACAGAAAATATTTAATGAGTTTAAGTACTTTCATGCTTCGGTGCATAGGACCATTGAAAAAACACGGTGATGTTCTGAACAAACCCGAGCAAAGTTTGCTTATCGTGTGCTATCAATACATTTTGACCATGGACCACCAGCCCACGAAGACACAAGTTGAAGATCAGAATCCTCAGGATAAACGTTTCAACCACTGCGATACTTAAAAATATCGATACCAACATTAACAAGGCTAAAACAAAAGAAATCGACAGTACCCTCCGGCAAATGAGAAACAAGTTTCACCAAGGATGGCGCAGCGCAGAAAAAAACTGAAAAAAAAAACAGCTAGTTGGTTTCTTTCCGCGCTGCGCACCCAGTTTGAGGCGTTGTGTCATTCTGCCCTTACTTTGCCTGGTCCCTCTGGAAAAGGCAGAATGGCATAAACCAGTAACGAAGCTTCGAGGGTCAACAGTACAAGACGGAGATTGTAACATTGTGCTTCAGAAATAAACTCCGCCTTGCATTGCTCACCGGTTTACCAGCCGGTAAGTGCGTTGGTTACGACTGCAAGGTCACAAGCGCATCTATCTGAATTGTTATGAAATGCGTGCGACGTATGTGAATGCAGTGAAGTAATTTTGAATACATACCTCACCGAAATCAGACAGGAGCAACACGAAGACCTCACCAAAGTGATCCACTTTCCGAGGTCAAAATTTCAGTAACAGTGCAAAAGAATCGCACCAATTGAAACCTTGACCCCTAGCATCGTTGCCATGAGGGGTTTGTTCTCTTGCTCGTATTTCGAAAGTCTCGCGATACGATCAAGAGTACGAACAAGAAACAGTTCATCCGCAGAGAACCCAGCTCCTTACTTTATCCTAATGTTTAGGAACAAAGTTTAAGTACCTTGCATCACAGAAATTCCAATTGTGGGTTTTGAGCACGAAAAAGTTCCACGGATATTGCCGACGCAAAGCAAAGAAAACGTCGTACGCAAAAAAACAACTACCATAAACGAGTGCAGAAGAACCGAACGGAACGAACAGAACAAAAGACTCAGAATCCTAAGGATAACAAGATTTTATTTTTGTAACTGAGCCCTAGTTCTGGTTATCCTTAGGATTCCGAGTCTTTTGGTCTGTTCGTTGACTTCACCACTATTGAAACTTTAACATGCAGTGCTCGAGAAGGATTATAACCACCAAGCATTCTTTACAAACAAACGCATACAGTAGTTATACAGCAATGCACGTTCACTTAGTGTCGGCGGGAGAAAATGTTACGGATTATTATTACTTACAGTCACCAAACTTTGAAAACAAAAGCGCGGAACAATTTAATGAATTGAAAAGTTCATGAACCTGAAAGGCAAAAGGGGTCGCAACATCTGCAAAGTTACTAGCACGAGCAAGGGAATCCTGCTGTGCAGAGTTTGAGACCGACTGGCGTGCCCAGGACACGAGACATTTTTACATCGTAACGAACTCTAAGTCGGATGCAGACAAACCGCCCAAAGACTTATGCTTCTCGGGAGACGCGGTACCAGAACGTAAAACCCTGCGCCTAGAATCAGTAATAGCAGCGTACGAAGCATCTCCAGCAGAACTGGGGCCCTTCCTCATAAATTGATCCATCGTCCCTCTAGCAGGTCTGGGTTTCTGTTTCTTGGGTTCTACAGCAAAACAAAATGGTTGAGTGCGACGAACAGAAATCTCATATCTTCCATGGTACCTGCCTTGCCACTGCCTGCACCGTCCTACGTGGCCAAAGGGGCTTCCAAACGCAGGTCATCAACCGCAGAGCTCTTCAAACTGTCAACCAACGTTGATGCCAGAGATAGTGACGACGCTGGAGCTGGCTGTTGTTGGTCAGGCTGCTCCTCAGCCGACGGACCAGAAGCACCACCAGAACCAGAAGAAGACTCGGTCCCCGAACCAGGAGCACCAGAGGAACCCGCACTGTCACCACCAGAGGCAGCACCGCCAGAACCATCATCTTTGTCGTCATCCTTCTTGGGGGCAGGCGCTGGTTCTTCTGTTTTCTCCTTTTCTTTCTCCTCTTCCTCCTGTTCTGGCTTCTCTTGCTCTTGCTTGTCAGGAAACGGCGTCTTGTCTTTGTCACGAGTCTGAGAATTGGTCAGCGCAAGTTTCAAGCTCTCGATTTACTCAGCGGACAGGCCCAACAATCCATCGTCCTGCTCAAATTGCCTGCAAAAACCAAAAGGAAAATACTGATCACAAGAACGAAAGAGACTATCAAGGTGCGCGATGCTTCTCCAGGCAACTGACGGACGGCACGATCACGGACCTCCATGAGCTGCTTGAGCTCATCAGTGTAGTACTGCACCAAGTCCTTGACAAGATTGCCCTGAGCCTTGACTTGAGCAGGGCGCTCTTGCTGCTCGTCGTCCTAAAAAAAAAA
>WBZZ01001114.1:50000-52500 GCA_019918135.1 Paulinella micropora | reverse complement strand
CGACAGCTTCTCAAGTTCTTAGAGGTATTGGATATTGACTGATATTGATATTTACATATTCATATTGTTGTTGATATTGATGATTGATATTGGTATTGATTTGATATTAATATTGATATTGATATTGATCTTGATATTGCATGTTCTTAGAGGTATTGGATATTGACTGATATTGATATATACATATTCATATTGTTGTTGATGTTGATGAGTGATTTTGGTAATGATTTGATATAATATTGATATTGATATTGATCTTGATATTGCATGTTCTTAGAGGTATTTGATATTGACTGATATTGATATATTGATGTATTGATAGTGATGTTGATGATTGATGATTGATATTGATATTAGCTGGTATTGATATATTCATATTGATATTGATGTCTTGATGTTGATGATTGATGATTGATATTGATATTGATATTGATATTGATATTGATATTGATATTGATATTGATATTGATAACAGCTTCTCAAGTTCTTAGAGGTATTGGATATTGACTGATGTTGATATATTGGTGTATTTTTTTTTTATAGTGATGATTGATGGTTAATGATTAATGATTGATATTGATATTGATATTGATAACAGCTTCTCAAGTTCTTAGAGGTATTGGATATTGACTGATATTGATATCTATATATTCATATTGTTGTTGATGTTGATTATTTATATTGGTATTGATTTGATATTAATATTGATATTGATATTGATCTTGATATTGCATGTTCTTAGAGGTATTTGATATTGGCTGATATTGATATATTGATGTATTGATGGTTGATGATTGATGATTGATGATTGATATTGATATTGATATTGATATTGATATTGATATTGATATTTATCTTGATATTGCATGTTCTTAGAGGTGTGATATTGGCTGATATTGATATATTGATGTATTGATATTGATGTTGATGATTGATGATTGATATTGATATTGGCTGGTATTGATATATTCATATTGATATTGGTGTTGATGTTGATGATTGATGATTGATATTGATATTGATATTGATATTGATATTGATATTAATAACAGCTTCTCAAGTTCTTAAAGGTATGTGATATTGGCTGATATTGATATATTGATGTATTGATGTTGATGTTGATGATCGATGATTGATATTGACATTGACATTGATATTGATATTGATAACAGCTTCTCAAGTTCTTGAAGGTATGTGATATTGGCTGATATTGATATATTGATGTATTGATGTTGATGATTGATAATTGATAGTGATACCGATATTGATATTGATATTGATATTGATATTAATAACAGCTTCTCAAGTTCTTAGAGGTATGTGATATTGGCTGATATTGATATATTGATGTATTGATAGTGGTGATTGATAATTGATGATTGCTGATTGATATTGATATTGATATTGATATTGATATTACCGACAGCTTCTTAAGTTCTTAGAGGTATGTGATATTGGCTGATATTGATATATTGATGTATTGATAGTGATGTTGATGATTGATGATTGATATTGATATTGATATTGATATTGATATTGATATTGATATTGATAACAGCTTCTCAAGTTCTTAGAGGTATTTGATATTGGCTGATATTGATATATTGATGTATTGATAGTGATGATGATTGATATTGATGTTGATATTGATATTGGTATTGATATTGATAACAGCTTCTCAAGTTCTTAGAGGTATGTGATATTGGCTGATATTGATATATTGATGTTGATGTTGATATTGATGTTGATGATTGATATTGATGATTGATATTGATATTGATATTGATATTGATATTGATATTGACAGCTTCTCAAGTTCTTAGAGGTATGTGATATTTGCTGATATTGATATATTGATGTATTGATAGTGATGATTGATGATTGATTATTGATGTTGACATTGATATTGATATTGATAACAGCTTCTCAAGTTCTTAGAGGTATGTGATATTGGCTGATATTGATATATTGATGTATTGATAGTGGTGATTGATGATTGATGATTGATATTGATATTGATATTGATAGTGATATTGATAACAGCTTCTCAAGTTCTTAGAGGTATTGGATATTGACTGATATTGATATATACATATTCATATTGTTGTTGATGTTGATGATTGATATTGGTATTGATTTGATATTGATATTGATATTGATATTGATATTGATATTAATAACAGCTTCTCAAGTTCTTAGAGGTATTTGATATTGGCTGATATTGATATATTGATGCATTGATAGTGATGTTGATGATTGATGATTGATATTGATATTGGCTGTTATTGATATATTCATATTGATATTGGTGTTGATGTTGATGATTGATGATTGATATTGATATTGATATTGATATTGATATTGACAATAGCTTCTCAAGCTCTTAGAGGTATGTGATATTGGCTGATGTTGATATATTGATGTATTGATAGTGATGTTGATGATTGATGATTGATGTTGATATTGGCTGGTATTGATACATTCATATTGATGTATTGAT
>WBZZ01001113.1:222500-250000 GCA_019918135.1 Paulinella micropora | reverse complement strand
TATGTATGTATGTCTGTATGAGAGTGTATGGTGTATGTATGTATGTATGTATGTATGTATGTACGAATGTATGTATGTATGTATGTATATGTATTTATGCATGTATGTATGTATGTATGTATGTATGTATGCTGCTTTCATCTCTCGTCTTTACTTCACAGTTTGTTTAATTTGGACAGGTGCTACACAATGTTCATGATTTATTATTATTATTATTATTATTATTATTATTATTATTATTATTATGGACACCGTGATAGCCCAGTGGTCAAGTTCTACCATCTGGGCCCTGTCGCCAGTTCGATTCCCGTCGGTGCCACCAGTGTTTTCATTGAACATACCGATCCGTCTGGACCAGTATTTTCATTGAACATACCGTCCCGTCTGGAAGTGTTGGAACTGCCCTTGCGGGGGTGTCATTAGAGCTTATCGTCAATTCTTCGTACTCCCCTCACGGGTGAGACGATGGAGGCGCATGTGCAGAAATGCATCAGCCATTGACAGAGAAGCACTATTATTATTATTATTATTATTATTATTATTATTATTATTATTATTATTATTATTATTATTATTATTATTATTATTGCTATTATTATTATCCCCGAAGGTGTTGGGGAAGGGGGTGGGGGTTTTGGGGGGAGGGGGGAAATGAAAATTGTGTACCCCAGACCCCCCCCCCCCCCCCCAAATCGGCACCCCTGTAGGAATAAATCATGGTTTGTGGGAACGAGGAGGAGTTGGGAGCTCATATTTGCAGGGTGGTTAGCCCCAGACTCGATCTTGATGCTGATATGATTGTTTTGGAATTCACGCAAATATTTGCGTTAGGGGAGTGTCCTGAATGCCAAATTTCCTTGTTTTTTTTCGCACTCCTGTCCCAAAAATCATGGTTTGTGTGAACCAGGAGGATTTGGGAGCTCATATTGGCAGGGTAGCTAGCCCCAGACGATATTGATGCTGATATAATTTTTTTTGAATTCACGCAAGTATTTTCGTTAGGGAAGTGTCCTGAATGCCGAAATTCCTTGTTTTTTTGGCCTTTTTTTGCACCCCCCCCCCCATCCCTATAAATCATGGTTTGTGGGAACCAGGAGGAGTTGGGAGCTCATATTGGCAGGGTGGCTAGCCCCGGACTTGATGTTGATGCTGGTATAATTTATTTGGAATTCACGCAAACATTTGCGTTAGGGGAGTGTCCTGAATGCCGAAATTCCTTGTTTTTTAAGCCCATTTTCTGCTCTCCCATCGGAATAAATCATGGTTTGTGGGAACCAGGAGGAGTTGGGAGCTCATATAGGCAGGGTGGTTAGCAGCAGACTCGATCTTGATGCTGGTATAATTTTTTAGGAATTCACGCAAATATTTATGTTAGGGGAGTGTCTGAATGCCAAATTTCCTTGTTTTTTAGCAGTACTACTTGCCGGTGCCTTCGGCAATTTTTTTTTTTTTGAACGTACCCTGTCGACGGGGCAGGGGGGCTCCGGGGGGCCCTCCCCCCGGGAACCCCAGCCCTGCGATTGTACATACCCGTTCTGGTCGCGGGTGGCACCCACACCTGATAGTTGAGGTTTTTGCCACCAGGCGCCCTTTGCGGCACCTCCGGCAATTCAACGTACCCTGTCGAAGGGAAAGGGGGCGGGAGGGGGGGAGGGGGGGGGGGGGGGGGGGGAGGGGTCCAGGGGCCCTCCAAAAAGTGACAAGAAGTGGGGGCTGGCGGGGTTTGGTGCGCGAAGCGCACCAGTAAACCATCCTTTCAGGTGTTGGCGCAGCCCCTAGTTATTATTATTATTATTATTATTATTATTATTATTATTATTATTATTATTATTATTATTATTATGGACACCGTGATAGCCCAGTGGTCAAGTTCTACCATCTGGGCCCTGTCGCCAGTTCGATTCCCGTCGGTGCCACCAGTATTTTCATTGAACATACCGGTCTATTTCTGGACCAGTATTTTCATTGAACATACCGGCCCGTCTGGAAGTGTTGGAACTGCCCTTGCGGGGGTGTCATTAGAGCTTATCGTCAATTCTTCGTACTCCCCTCACGGGTGAGACGATGGAGGCGCATGTGCAGAAACGCATCAGCCATTGACAGAGAAGCACTATTATTATTATTATTATTATTATTATTATTATTATTATTATTATTGGACACCGTGATAGCCCAGTGGTCAAGTTCTACCATCTGGGCCCTGTCGCCAGTTCGATTCCCGTCGGTGCCACCAGTATTTTCATTGAACATACCGATCCGTCGGGACCAGTATTTTCATTGAACATACCGGCCCGTCTGGAAGTGTTGGAACTGCCCTTGCGGGGGTGTCATTAGAGCTTATCGTCAATTCTTCGTACTCCCCTCACGGGTGAGACGATGGAGGCGCATGTGCAGAAATGCATCAGCCATTGACAGAGAAGCACTATTATTATTATTATTATTATTATTTGAGGGAAATCCCGATGAAAAAACCTAGTCACACTTGCTAAACAGAGTTCCAGCCCAATGGCCTCAAGGCGTTAAACTGTGACGCCAACTCATAACCCTTTGGTGGTAGATGCTGGGGAGGAGGGTCGTTGCGCGCGTAAAAGATCTTAAACTCCGCATATGCTGGTTGATAGCCCAGGACCCAGCAGACACCAGATTGTTATGGGTGGGGTTTCGAGGCAGCTTTAGCAACCGCGCTTGGTGTATGCACTTGCACATTCGGTAACGTCTTGCAAGAGGTTGCTGGGACTGCGGAATAACCTCGGCTTAGTGCAGTCTTGCCCTCAGGAGCTCCATCGGTGGCCCCGATCATCAGGCGAGAGACTGACACGGGGGGTGGAGGACCTCGAACAAGGGTATTGGAGGCTTATGTCCGTTGAGGATATGCCATTAGCTGCATCAGTACGCCTCAGATATAGTATTATTATGATTATTATTCTGGAGGGGTGCACAAGATGGCACTCCATGGGAAGAGGAAATGGTTGGGCCTCTCCCCACGAAGGTGACCGCTTGGGGAGGGCGGTCACCGGGATATGCGCAACTCTCAACTGGGCATTTACTCGGTAGGGGTTCGGCCAGGCAGGTTGTGGGGTTGTCTGTTGGATTGTTGGTTGGCTCGTTTTTCTTGGCTGTTGGTTTGGGTCTGGTTTCCTGGTTAGCCCATTTTCGCCGAATTTCCTGCCGAGTAAATGCCTGGGGGCTTCCAGTTCCGGTTTGGTGATCTTGTTGAGGTGAGCATTCGGAGGAAACAGTACCGAGATGGGTTGAAGATAGGATTCACATTGAGCCGAGATGGGGCCGAGTTGACCTGTTCCAACTCGGCTCCATTTCGGCTTCATGTTAATCCTATCTTCATCCTATCTGGGTTTTGTCTCCTCCCTATCTTCGCTTCTTCGGGGTTGCCTAACTGGAACACATGATGAGCGCACGTTGGAGAGGGGCTTCAGTCGGTCCCAATGCCTTGCCAGTGCCTTGCTGCGTTGCCGTGCCTTGCCCCATGCATTCACACCCTCCACCGTTGCATTTCTAACTGAGCAGCTTCGGCTGGGATTACTATACTTGTCTGTAAGACCCTATAGGTACCGCTAGGTTCGCGCCTTCTATACCCACGTGGGGGAAGGAGTTTCAGCGGCACGCCGTCCGATCTGGCTCCACTCGGGGACACCCGTACCTCATGATGTGTATTGCTAGGAGCAGCTGAAAGTCCATAAGGCATGAGAGTAGAGGCGTTGGCGATGCGATGGAGAGTGTGTGTAGTGCGTGAGGCAGGTTCTGGCGACGCTGGGGGTGCTGGCGCCGAAGGGCACGAAGCGACGCGGCAGCGTCCAGTGACACCGGCGGAAATGCGTGTAGTGTGTGTTGCAGATACCGCCGATGCTATTTGCATGGACGGGCGCTTTCCTCGGCGCAAAGAGGCGCGGCGGTGATGGCCAGCGACATTGGCCGTCTACTACTCTCAATGGATTACAAATACGCGAAGCACGGAGCTACCACTGTGGCCCTTATGGGACAAGGTAGAATCGCCGAAGACCTGGACAATCCCCGTGGGAATGCCTCTTCGACGGGCTCTGGCCCGATGTCCCAGGATGGGAGGATGAGGGCTCGCGTATATGACGGAATTCATGAACCACGTGGAGAGGCTATCTTAGCTGCGCCTCATCCTTCCTCCCCAAACCTGGCACACGGGTCGGCGCTTCAACATAAGGCGAGCGGCGCTATATGGCAGATGGCACCGCCGCCTCGACGGTACCGGCGGGTAGATCGGTATGACAAGGACGGGCGTAATCTGATTGTCTGGGGGCTCTCAGAACGCGCCAATGTACAGGAGATCGCCTCCAAAATGAGAGGTCTTGGTCTGGTGGTCCCGGTAATGGAGTGGCAAGGCCAGCGAATGTCTCGTCACCTGGAGCTGGTCTACGAGGACGATGACAGCAGGCAGACGGCGTTGCAGCAACTCAAACATCTCAAATTCTTCGGCAGAGGGGTCAATGTGGCCCTTGGGCGCAGGTTCAGGGACAGGGAACGTGTCCGAAGGCTTATTCGCATCCATCTGCGTGGCGAAGCGGCGGTCCGGAAGGAGGAAGCTGCGACGGGATATCGCGTCTTGCCTCTGCATGAAGAATGTGTCGATGATGTGCAGGTGGTGCCTTCGGAATTGGCTGCCGATGCACCTAAGTGTGTGTCTGAGTGTGCTGATGTGCATGTGGTGCCCCTGCATTCGGCGGCCAGTGCAGTGGGGGACCAACCTGCGCAAGCACCTGCAGAGGGGGGCAGCACGAGGGCGGAAGCCAAGCGCGGCCGTCGGGTCCGGAAACGAGCCAAGAAGCACCGCTCCAAGCAGTTCGATACCGGCTTCAAGCTACTCGTCGCGAGTCACAACTGGCAGGGTAAAACGGGATACGACAACGTAGGCACGGCGGAATGGGCATTCTACAAGCACGAGGGCTGGCTAGTCATCGGGGCTCAGGAGCACCGCATGGGCAAGAAGCAACTTTCCAAATGCAGCCTGGATGGATTCCGGATTTTTGGAAAACCTGCGGAGGTCAGCGAGAAAAATCGCTGCAAGGGTGGGGTTCTATTCGCGGTGGCTAACTTCCTTGGTCCGTATTGCAACCTGGTGTCAGCCCCCGTCGACCACCGGCAGCAAGTGTGGCTGCGTATCGCCTCGGGTGTTACCGGCGCTCAAGGATATCTATGTGGGCAACGGCTACTTTCCCCAGGAAACGCAGGAAGAAGAGTCGTCAGAGGCGTATGCGGCCTGGCAGGCAGCTATAGCTTTTTTTGGAGCCAAAGGTCTTGTGGTCACGGTGGCGGATGCCAACGCGAAGCTCGGGCCGGCATGCAGCCGAAAAGAGGAGGGCATCGTCGGTCAGCACGGGGAGGTCGATGATAAGGGAACACCGGTACGTTCGGAGAACGGCAAGAGACTCGCGGCTGTCCTCGTCGCTACGGGCCTGCGAAATCTGAGCGGCTTCTCGTGCCCAGTGGAAGGGTCCTACTGGTGGTCCCGGCGTGAGCAGCGCGGCATGGGCACAGGCAAGCACCTCCTCGATACATCTGCGCGTCGGGCTTGGCATCTGGAGCAAAGTTCGGAGTATGCGAAGATGATCTTGATACGGACCACAAGGCAGTATGGGCCGAACTGACGTGGAGCGGCCAGCGCCGGCCAAAGCGGGCTGCGAAACCTTACAGGTCCTTTCGTGTTGATAAGCTTATTGGTGCTGGTGTCTCGGGTAATGATCACGCTGCGAAGCAAGCGCTGGATTATCTACGCGACAAGTTCGATGACGTATTCCAGCATTGCCTACAGAAGCTTGGAGTGCATCAGCTGCCTGAGCTTGACCTATCGGGTGGTGCCGACAGCCAACGGGTGGTAGATGACGTCACCGAGCGAGTGGCGCAGTCCTTCCGAATGGCGGCGCACCGGGTCCTTGGCTCCAGATGTATACGACCCCGTTTCACCAACAATTGGTTCGACGGGGAGCTAAAGGAGCTCATTCAGCAGCGCCGGGAGGCCTACGCAGCATACAGGAGGGATGAATCGAATGCGGAAGCCCGTCTGAATCGGCTACGGCTCCGCAAGCAAATTCGGAAGGCAACTCTGGCCAAGAAGTCCGCCTCCTTCAAGCAAGTGCAGGAAGAAGCGGTCAAATGTCAACGCGAGCAATCCTCAAAGCGCTTTTGGCTACTCGCGAAGCGGCTTGGCGGGGCACGCAGAACGAAGGTCTCCGCGCCGGTGCAAAGGGAGGATGGCTCACTGGCGTGTATGCTGCCGGAAAAGGTCGCTCGGTGGGAGGAATTTCGGAAAAATTCGGTGAAGCCACGGGAAAATCCGGCAAGTGCGGCTGTTGTGGTGGAGTGCTGTGCAGACGCAGGCTCGCTGGAGTGGGAGGAAGCCGAAGCTAAGCGGCAGTTCCACTGGAACGATCGCTTCAGAGATGAGGTGGCCCGGGCTATGAAGGAGCACGAAGTAGGTGAAGACACTTGCGAAGAGCTGGACAAGTCGTTCACGCAAGAGGAGGTCCTTGCAAGGCAACGTGCCCTGAATAACCACAAAGCTTGTGGCGAGGACAAAGTGAAGAACGAGATGCTCAAGTATGGCGGCGCCTACATCAATGGCTACTTGACGCAGTACTTCAACTGGATTCGAGAAGCCGAGAGGACTCCAAAAGCTTGGGGCAAGGGAATCATCGTCAATATCCCCAAGGGTGGGGATCCTACGGATCCTGACAACTGGAGGGATATCTCGATTATTAGTTGCCTTGGTAAGCTGTATCTGTCCTTATTAGCTACTCGTCTAACGCTCTTCGTGGATGGCCCGGATAAGCTACGTCCAGAGCAGGGAGGCTTCCGCCCGGGGCGTCGCACTACGGATCAGGTCTTTACCCTTTGGCAGAGGTTGAAGGGGCGTCAGCAGCAGAAGCGGGAGTCGTATGTCCTGTTCGTCGATCTACGCAAGGCTTTCCCGTCTGTTTGGAGAGATGGCCTATTTGAGAGGCTCTGGAAGCTGGGTGTAAGGGGCAAGTTCTGGCGCACGCTACGCAGGTGCTACGAGCAGACTTCGTCGCAAGTGCTAGTTGATGGAGCACTCACCCCCGAAGTACTGGAGGGTAGGCGTCCAACAGGGGTCCCCTCTCTCTCCCACACTCTTCAACGTCTTTATGGATGAGCTGTGTGATCGGCTGGCGAGTGCCCTCAAGATCACGGATGTGAAGCGGCTGAACGACATCAATGCACTTCTATACGCGGACGACGTGGCCCTCATCGCTCACAGTCGCACCGAGCTCCAGAAGATGGTCAATGTTGTGGCCAAGTTCGCGGAAGATTACCGGCTGGAAGTCAACTTGAAGCCCGGCAAGACGGAAATCATGCCCATTTACACGTCGAGCAAGGCGAAACGACCAAGTATCAGGGAGCGAGGTGAGCCCGTGGTGTGGTTTCGCGGCCAGAAGCTTTGTGTCACCAGTCAGTACAAGTACCTGGGAGTGGTTATCACCGACGACCTGAAGTGGAAGGAGCAGGCCCTGCGGGCTACGCGTGTCACTGAAGTCGCCACCGCAGGTTGGTACTCTTTGTGGTGTGTAGGTGAGATACAAGCTAGGTATCGTCTCATGTGCTGGAATCAACTTGTGGGGGCCAAGCTGAAGTACGCCTTCGATGTCTGGCGTGCCCAGCCGTCCATAGAACTTCAGTTGCGCCGCCCGCCGCAAACGCTCCGCACTCAAAGAGCGCGCCAGAAAGAGTGTAATCCACTTGCTTGTCTTAGGGCTGATGCCGAGAATCATCCTCATGGGGCGCAGCATTGCTGCCTCCAGCTTGGTGAGCTGCGATACGGGCGTGTTCTACCGGAGAAGCGATTTCCTGTCATCGCATCTCAAGTCAAATCCGACTGGACTGCGGAGGCCGAAGGCGCTATCAGGGACTCAATGGATCTACAACAAGGGCTTCAGGAGCTTCTAAATAGCTCAGAGAAGGACCTCGAGGGTTGGTGTTCGACTGTGGACAAGTGGGCCCTTCAGCAGGACGTCAAGATGGTGCAGCAACTGATGTGGGACAAGCGAGAGGCAGGCAGCGATCTTACTGATGGCCTGCGAGTCATCCTAAGACAAGTCTTTGGAACTAAGGAGTTCCCAAGATGGGTAGCCCTTGATGATGCGCATTATAATCTGCTTCGGAGAAGGTTGCTCAGCTGCAACAACCGCCTTCGGTTGTACCGCAGCAAGTTGGTCAGTGGCATGTCCCCTCGCTGCTTCTGTTGTCATGATGATGTCAATGAGTCCCTTGCGCACTTCTTATGGGATTGCCTCATGCATGAGGGGAGACGTAAGCAGCTGTTGCTGAGTATGCAGAGGCTCGGTGGCATGGCTGTGGGGGGTGCTGAGGGGGATGGAGGGAGTGAGGAGGGTGGTGAGGTCGTAGGCGGTGAGGTTGTGGTGGAGGATGTGTTGCTTGGGCGGGAGCGGGAGGGCTCTGTGCGGCAGGGTTGGGATGATATGTCGCCTGTGGATCAATCACGATTGTTTTGTAAGCTTTTTCAGGGGAAGTCGCGCTTCCGCAGTAACTTTAGGCTTGCTGCGTTGTTAGGGGTTACAGCGTTGCGTCCCCCTCCAAAGTTGGATGTGTTGTTTGGATCATATGTGTCTGAGTGTTGGTCTGCTAGGGAGGGTAAAAGGGAGGAGCTTGGGGTGGAGGATGGGGGCGAGGAGGTGATTGACCTCACTGAGGTTCCATCAGCTTCTGTCCCACCCTCTCCCCCAAGTGACGTTGATGTTGCGCGGCGCGGCCGTCCGCGCAGTGTGGACGTCCTGGCTAGAGAGAGGGGTTCGGGAGCGCAGCGTAGTGTCTCCGAGTTCTTCTCTTCAGCTAACACCCTCGCATCTAGCTCTTCATGCACTTCACAGCCCCCATCTACCCCTGCTGTTGCTGTTGCTGCTATGTCTGTTTGGTGTTCTGACAATGCGTTGGGATCGGCTGACCCCGGTGACCCAATGGAGGCACATGTCCAGGATCTGGATCTGATGCTATAGTCTGAGGAAGCCTATTATTATTATTATTATTATTATTATTATTATTATTGACACCGTGATAGCCCAGTGGTCAAGTTCTACCATCTGGGCCCTGTCGCCAGTTCGATTCCCGTCGGTGCCACCAGTATTTTCATTGAACATACCGGTCCGTCTGGACCAGTATTTTCATTGAACATACCGGTCCGTCTGGAAGTGTTGGAACTGCCCTTGCGGGGGTGTCATTAGAGCCTATCGTCAATTCTTCGTACTCCCCTCACGGGTGAGACGATGGAGGCGCATGTGCAGAAATGCATCAGCCATTGACAGAGAAGCACTATTATTATTATTATTATTATTATTATTATTATTATTATTATTATTATTATTATTATTATGGAGGCGCATGTGCAGAAATGCATCAGCCATTGACAGAGAAGCACTATTATTATTATTATTATTATTATTATTATTATTATTATTATTATTATTATTATCATTATTAGGTGTTACACAAGCCGAAGCAGTCCGATGAAGACATGCGGGTCTATCTATCTATCTATCTATCTATCTATCTATCTATCTATCTATCTATCTATCTATCTATCTATCTAACTATCTAACTAACTATCTAACTAGCTAACTAACTAACTAACTAACTAACTGACTAACTAACTAACTAAACTAAACTAGCTAACAGCGACACAAAAAAAAACTCTATCATCCATCTATCTATCTATCTATCTATCTATCTATCTATCTATCTATCTCCTGGTACTAGGGAGCTTTGGTATCGCCTGTATCAGTCCCTTCCGTGCAAACATCACGGCTTAGCTGGGCATCGGGTCAATACTTTACAGACTTCCTTGGTTGACGAAATCAGAAGCTCCTTTTTTCTGACATTAGTCGATATCTCATCAGTTTATCTCATCACTTACTCCACGAAGTGAACCAAGGCCACTTGAGGTGTCACTGACCCTCCCTTGGGCTTGATGTTTTGAAATGGGTGCCATCTGTCGACAGACAGAGAATTAGGGGATGGTGTGGGTGTGCTGGGCCCGTGGTGGGGTGCCTTATGTGTGCCTAGCCATACGCCTATGAGTCACATGCCGAAATAGCGACGGGAAGCACAATCCTGTTCCCTCAGGGTGCCCTTTCTCGCTTGTTGAGCCCGGAATAAAACCCACAGTGCTCTGTCGGTTTATACTAGACTGTCTAACAGTCTCGAAACTCCATCTGCTTACTGGGCCCTCTGTAATGGAGGTGGGAGCTCGTTCTGCAAGGGGCGCTTTATGGAACGAGCCCTGGCCCCGCCTGGTACTAGGGAGCTTTGGTATCGCCTGTATCAGTCCCTTCCGTGCAAACATCACGGCTTAGCTGGGCATCGGGTCAATACTTTACAGACTTCCTTGGTTGACGAAATCAGAAGCTCCTTTTTTCTGACATTAGTCGATATCTCATCTATCTATCTATCTATCTATATCTATCTACCTACCTACCTACCTATCTATCTACCTATATGTCTATCTATCACACCAATATTGCTAGCTTGCTAACTAACTAACTAAGTAAGTAAGTAAGTACCTAATTAAGTAACTAACTAACTAACTAACTAACTAACTAACTAACTAACTAGCTAGCTAGCTAGCTAACTACCTACCTAACTAACTAACTAACTAACTAACTAACTAACTAACTAAGTAACAAAGTAACTATCTATCTATCTATCCATCTATCTATCTATCTATCTATCTATCTATCTATCTATCTACCTACCTACCTACCTACCTACCTATCTACCTATCTATCTATCTATCTATCTATCTATCTATCTATCTATCTATCTATCTATCTATCTATCTATCTATCTATCTATCTATCTATCTATCTATGCTGGCACGCATACATGTGGCCTTGCTCGCTCGCCATGCGTCCTGCTAGCAGTTGCTCCCTCCGCATCTACTCTCTCTTTCTACATCTATATGCATCTGCGCCCTGGATTTGCTCCTGGTGGTGTGTTCACTAGGCTATGATGTCTCCTGGTGGTGTGTTCACTCAGCCCGCTGTGCTCGCCCTCACCCCAGAACGCTCCGTGCGCTCTCTCTCTCTCTCTCTCTCTCTCTCTCTCTCTCTCTTTCTTTCTCTCTTTCTCTTTCTCTCTCTCTCTCTCTCTCTCTCTCTTCTCTTTTTCTGTTTCTTTCGTTCCTGTGTATGTTCAATATTTTTGGTATACTATACATGACGATCAGGTGCTCTATGCATGGTCCTCTCGCCCGTCGCCGGCCAATTTGATGGGCGCCATGAGTCGGCCGCGCGCAGTCAAGGTGCTAGCCTGCGCCAAACAGGTCCGGCTGCTGTATTGTATTGTATTCTATTGTATTGTATTGTGTTGTATTGTATTGTAATTGTATTGTAATTGTATTGTAATTGTATTGTAATTGTATTGTAATTGTATTGTATTGTATTGTATTGTATTGTATCATTTGTATTCATGGTAGTCAATGTGCTAGCCTGTGCCAAACAGCTTTGGCTGTGATTGAGTTGTATTGCGTTGTTGCTACCATCATGTTGTATCATGTTGTATGGTATTGTATTGTATTGTATTGTATTGTATTGTATTGTATCGTATCGTATCGTATCGTATCGTATTCTATTCTATTCTATTCTATTCTATTGTATTGTATTGTATTGTTTTGTATTTGTATTTGTATTTGTATTTGTATTTGTATTTGTACTTGTACTTGTATTTGTACTTGTACTTGTACTTGTACTTGTATTTGTATTTGTATTGTATTGTATTGTATTGTATTGTATTCTATTGTACTGTGTTGTGTTGTGTTGTGTTGTATTGTATTGTATTGTATTGTATTGTATTGTATTGTATTGTACCGTACCCTATTGTATTGCTGGCGCTCGCTGTCCTAGCTTTTGCATACCAGGTATGGCACTGTCTTGTCTTGTATTGTATTGTACTGTATTGTACTGTATTGTATTGAATTGCATGGTATTGTATTGTATTGTATTGTATTGTATTGTGCTGTATTGTACTGTATTGTATTGAATTGCATTGTATTGTATTGTATTGTATTGTATTATATTGTATTGCATTGTATTGTATTGTATTATATTGCACCGTACTGTATTGTATAACCAGACCTTACTGGGTGACCCCAACCGTCGACACTGGCGCCCTAAGGAGGTCTTTCGTTAGTAGATAGACAGCCACGCCCCCCACCCCTCCCCCCCCCCCCCCCCTACACATACACGCACACAAGCACACACACGCACCCACTCTCTCTCTCTTTCTCTCTCTCTCTCTCTCTCTCTCTCTCTCTCTCTCTCTCTCTCTCTCCTTTGCTCCAGGGTTATGACGTACCACCGCTCCCGATCTACCTCTTTGCTCTGCTCACACTAGCACATGGTCATAACATGGTATATTTACAATGATAATAATATGTATGTATGTATGTATGTATGTATGTATGCATATGTATGTAGGCATGCATGCATGCATGCGTATGTATGTTTGTATGTAGGCATGCATGCATGTATGCATGCATGTATGTATGTATGTATGTATGTATGTATGTATGTATGTACGTATTATGTATGTATGCATGTATGTATGTATGTATGTATATGTATGTATGTATGTATGTATGTATGTAGGCATGCATGTAGGCATGCATGCATGCATGCATGCATGCATGTATGTGTGCATGCATCATGCATGCATATATGCATGCATGCATGCATGTATGTATGTATGTATTATGTACGTATGTAGGTAACTTTCTTGGTCTGCGCATGCCACATCACGACATCACAGGACAGGGTGGCGGCTACCCCGCTCTCTACCGGTCTACTTCTCCACCCCTTTCTATCTCTCCATCTATCTATCTCTCTCTCTATCTCTCTCTCTATCTATCTATCTATCTATCTATCTATCTATCTATCTATCTATCTATCTATCTATCTATCTATCTATCTATCTATCTATCTATCTGTCTGTCTGTCTGTCTGTCTGTCTGTCTATCTATCTATCCATCTATCTATCTATCTATCTATCTATCTATCTATCTATCTACCCATCCATCCATCCATCCATCCGTCCATCCATCCATCTATTTATCTGTCAGGGCTTTTCTCAAGCTGCTGCTGGTCTGTTCTCTACTGGCTCTGTGTCTCTGCTGCGGCTCCTTCGCCGCGCGGTCGCTGGCGCTGCTGGCGATCTGCTGCTACGCTGCGTACGCGCTGTCAAGACTCAAGGTCTTGTCTAGTCTTGTCTAGTCTTGTCTAGTCTTGTCTTATCTTGTCTAGTCTTGTCTCCTCTCATCTAGTCTTTTCTTGTCTTGTCTTGTCCTGTCTTGTCTTGTCTTGTCTTGTCTGGTCTTGTCTTGCCTTGTCTAGTCTTGCCTTGTCTTGTCTTGTCTTGTCTTGTCTTGTCTTGTCTTGTCTTGTCTTGTCTTGTCTTGCCTTATCTTGTCTTGTCTTGTCTTATCTTGTCTTATATTGTCTTGTCTTGTGGGCGCTTGCAATCTATTGCTATGCTGCGCACACGCTACCGAGACTCATATGGTAATATTATGGTAATACATATTTTGTATTGTATTGTATTGTATTGTATTGTATTGTGTTGTATTGTATTGTATTGTATTGTATTGTACAGTATTGTATTGTATTGTATTGTATTGTATTGTATTCTATAGTATTGTATGTGTATTGTTATGAGTATTTTTATTCTATTCTATTGTATTGTATTGTATTGTATTGTATTGTAATGCAAGGAATGGCGAGACGAACTGGAGGAAGGACTAGGACCTTTGCAGGACTACATGCGTGCTAATTTAAAAAGCAAGGAAAAAAGACAACACAAGCGAGCAACAGCGTGGCTCTACATGCGCACGTGCTAAAGGCGGGAAACCACTCAAGCGAGCAAGAGGCTCAACCTGGAAGGAAACGAAGAAAGGGCGGACAGATCGAAAGGAATTTATGAGAAGGAGGGAGGAAACAAGAAAGGAAGAAAGAAAGAAAGGAGACAAAGATTGCAAAGACAGGAGTAATAGCGCCGTCGGATTCGAAGAAGAGAAGGAGATGGCAACAGGCTGGTGAAAAGGGCAGGAGCAAGGTCAGAGAAAGTAAAGAAGAGGAGGTAGGAAAAGGGGCAGAAGGAGCAGAAGGAAGAGAATTCTAGGGGGGCGGTCAGCCCGCAGCCAGACTCTCAATCACACTCAATAACACTATCAACTCACACTTTCAATGCACACTCTCAATTCACACTTTCAACTCACACTCTCCATTCACACTCTCGATTCACACTCTCAATTCACACACTCAATTCACACTCTCAATTCACACTCTCAATTCACACTCTCGAGCTGAATCGCTGCGCTTGTCGATAGATAGTATATTGATACAATAATGGTCCACCAGCCTGCTGCAAGAAGCGAAGGCGGACTAGGACTTCAGCGCAAAGCAGGGTTCCCCAAGCCATCCGACAATGTGAGTGCGATTCTGCAGTTGCAGGCGCGATGAAGGGCATAGCCTAAACACAGCTAATATTGCTGACGGCGTTGAAGCTGTGCTAGGACCATCCCGCTTAGGCAAGTGAACTCCTCGTTTTTCTGGACCAATATGTTATAGAAGCGCTCTGCCCCGGTTTGCACTACTAGGGTGTCATTTTTCTTGACCCACAGGAGCGCTCTGGCTGACAATGCTGAAGCCATTGTTCGAAACTCAAGCAGTTTAGGAGAGGGCTTTCCAATGGCGTGTTCAGAATTGCGTATCTAAGCCTAACATATTGGCCGAGAAAAACGCGTTCAAAAGCGACGGGTGGTCTTCGCTAGTTGAAGACGGTCGTCGGCAGTAGTGCGGCATGCCCGGAAAACTTTTAATCCCCTCTTGGCCGCCCCGCAAGCCGGGCCGGCCTGGGGGGAGCAGGCAACTCGAAATCACTGTGCGTGCGATGGCAACGACCCCCACTGCGGCTGAAGTGCAGAAGTTCTGATTCAGACTCGAGTTGAACTTTGACACAAGAAAATTATCATTACATTCTTCAATCCCATATTTAGCTACCTATGGATGATTCGGCCGGCCCGACATTTCGAGTCAGGCCCCTGGCCCGGGCCCCGGCGATAGGCGGTAGGTATTATTTAATACTGCCAGCCGGGCCGCGCCCATGCTTCTGCAGCTTCACATATGAGTCGATTCGCTTCGATGTCTCGGCCCGGCCCAACTTTTGATCTTAGACCGTGAGTAATAGATCGGAGTGTCAGGTCACCTGACGAGTTACGGTCAGACAGTCACATGATTCACTCAGAAGCAGGCTACAATGCGGCGGCCTCAATGATACCGGCCGCTGGGTAGTTGAAGTTCTAACCCAGTGCTACAGTACCTGGCAGCCTAGTATTAATATATACCACAATGGACAAAGGCCTCCGCAATGAACCGGCAACCGGGCCGGGGCGTCCCCCTCTTACCGGTCGTAGACTGGCTCAGGCTTCAAGTGAGTCACAGAACGAAGAATTTAACTTCTGAACAATAATGAGGACAATTTCCGCCAGTCCAAACTCAGTAGTACCGAAGTAAAAAAAGTTGAAGATGTACCGTCCAAAATTCAATGACTCATGTAACGCACGGAGTCGGCCCCAATATGGGTAAAAAGGATGTAATCGATTTTGTCGGTTATAAATCAAAAGATCAAATATTATATACTACTGATGTAAGCCGGTGTATTTATCCTTCCAATTCCACTGGCAGCACTCTGAAAATAACCTAACTTGTGTGACTTGATCTTCCTCCTTTACAAAGCCTCGGAGAGGAAACCAGTATGGCGGAAAATATAGGAGATTGTCAGAGCCAAGCCTCAGCAGTGGCAACAAAAAGGGAAAAAGAGAGGCATTTCCCAGTATCCGACCCCTAACGATAATATTATACGGAAAAAAGTAGTATAGGTCACGTAGTATCATGACGGAATCGTAATATTATCGTTTTGGGCAACTTGTGACCTGCTCAAAAGTATATATTAATACTTGAATAGAAACGGATATAACCATCTTAAAGCCTGAGATATAGCTCTTCTATACATCACTGTGTATAGGCCCGGCCGGGCCCCCGGGTATAAGAAAAGATCGCATATTTCAAGTTATTTATCTATCTGCGCCTACAGTAACAACAAGGGTAATTGTAAAAAGCGGGTGCCACTGTGACCCGTCAGTACCAAAACAAGTAGCCTAAAATCATGATCAAGTTGATTGCCAGTAATAACTAATAATACTAAATTATATTTACTGATTGAATAACTGAGCCCGGCCCGTAGTACCGTGACGGTAACAACTACTATATATATCGGCGGCGGCCGGGCCGGCCGGGGAAAAAGGCAATTTTCATAATTGATCTTTCTAAAAAAACTTTGACTTGATCGTTTGAAGTCAATTCTGAACGAAATCGAAAACTAGTTAGGCAGCGAAACGTCGTGCAGAGGACTCAGGAGAATCTAACGGGCCGGTCAAAAACAGTGAAAAGTCAACGGTCGTGATTTTTGCCTGTCGTTGATTGAAAGTGCTCAGTCTGATACTTTGCCGCCTGCCACCGCAACTCAAGTTGGAGTCACGAGACACTGCGGCGCCTCAGCCGGGCTCAGGTTGCGACGAGCGGCGAGCCGGGTCACCCGACTGTCAGTAATGACCGTCAGTGTGACTCAGAGTTGGACTCAGTGTCTCAGGACAAAAATTTGCAATTTAGAAGTTACTAAGTACTATGATGTGACCATTAAAATAAATTGATTTCTTGAATCGGCGGTGACTTGCTTCAGCAATATTATTGTAGTTGTTGACTTTTTTTTTCTTTTTCTTTTTCTTTTTTTCTTTTTTGACACGGTGGCCAGAATCGGATGTCGAGCCCCGTCAAGTTTTTTGAGAAAAATTTAATCCAACAGGTTTCGGAACTCCTCAGGCAAAATTGTCAGCAAGGCTGGGGGGAAACAGCAGAAACAAAAACAACAAACTTATGATACAGCAGATACAACTACAATCACGACGACGACGACGACTAAAGTTGAACAACAACAACAACATCATCAGAGTCATCACCATCATCATCATCAACAACCGCAACAACAACAACAACAACGACGACGACGACGACAACAACGACGACAACAACGACAACAACAACGACAACAACAACGACAACAACAACGACGACGACAATATCAATAACGAAAACAACAAAACAACAAAACAACAAGAGCAACAGCAACAAGAACAGCAGCAGCAGCAGCAACAACAACAACAACAAAAAGAAGAAGAAGAAGAAGAAGAAGACAACGGAGGAGGAGGAGGAGGAGGAGGAGGAGGAGGAGGAGGAGAAGAAGAAGAAGAAGAAGAAGAAGAAGAAGAAGAAGAAGAAGAAGAAGAAAAAGAGGCAGAAGACGAAGAAGGAGCAGAAGAAGAAGAAGAAGAAGAAGAAGAAGAAGAAGAAGAAGAAGAAGAAGAAGAAGAAGAAGGAGAAGAAGAAGAAGAAGAAGAAGAAGAAGAAGAAGAAGAAGAAGAAGAAGAAGAAGAAGAAGAAGAAGAAGAAGAAGAAGAAAGAGGGGTGATTGAGGTTATGGTGAGGGGTGTGGCTTGGACTTCGTGGGGTCCTGATACTTAGCCGTAGCCACACAGTGAGGCAAGCAGCCGTGGCCCAACAGTCAACGAGGAAAAAGATAGGACAAGAGGGAAGACGAAGGAGGGAGAAGAAGGAGAAGGGTGAGCAAGCAGCCGTGGCCCAACAGTCGACGAGGAGAAAGATAGGACAAGAGGGAAGACGAAGGAGAAGGAGAAGAAGGAGAAGGGTGATTGAGGTTATGGTAAGGGGTGTGGCTGGGCTGCGTGGGGTCCTGACAGTAGAGGTGGCCACACAGTGAGCACTCCCCAAAAGTCGACGAGAAAGATATGACAACAGGGAAGAAGGAGAAGGGGAGGAGGAGGAGGAGGGGGGGGGGGGGGGGGGGAGGAGGAGGAGAAGGAAAAGGAGGAGAAAATGGAGAAGAAAGAGAAGATAGATAGATAGATAGATAGATTAGATTAGATTAGATTAGATTAGATGAGATGAGATGAGATTAGATTAAATATTAGATTAGATTAGATTAGATTAGAAGATGAGGATATTAGATTAGATAGATAGATAAGATAAGATAGATAGATAAGGTTAGAAAAATAGATACGATTAGACAGATAGATACGATTAGACAGATACATAAGATTAGACAGACAGATAGATAGATAGATAGATAGACAGATAGATAGATAGACAGATAGATAGATAGATAGATAGACAGACAGACAGATAGATAGATAGATAGATAGATAGATAGATAGATAGATAGATAGATAGGTAGACAGATAGATAGATAGATAGGTAGACAGATAGATAGATCGACAGATAGATAGATAGATATAGATAGATAGATTAGCCTGATAGATAGCCTGATAGATAGCCTGATAAATAGATAGATAGATAGATAGATAGATAGATAATTAGATAGATAGATAGATAGATAGATAGATAATTAGATAGATAGATAGATAGATAGATAATTAGATAGATAGATAGATAGATAGATGTTTATATGTATTTATATTTATGTAGGGAGAGAGAGAGAGAGACCACTTCACAATAACACCTTTACCCCTATCAACACGACACTCAAATCCAAAAGCAGCCTCTTTGTCAACCACAAAGATCCATACCCTACTAAGATCTTTGCAAATCAGTGGAAATCAATCCCAAAAGAAATAATAGACGAAAAATCAATCAACATAAAAAAAAAAAAATTAATGACATACTTACTAAAACATCCAATCATATATATATGATAATAACATATACGCATAGCGCGCGAAAAAAAAAAAAAAAAAAAAAAAAAAAAAAAAAAAAAAAAAAAAAAAGTGAAACGCCAGAATCTACCCCCCCCCTTGTTCGCCCTTGGAAAAGACCTCTCCTGAATCTGCCGACGTATATGGTCAACCATGCACCAACTGCCCCGCCCCCCCCCCCCCCCCTCTTTCTTTTAATCACTTTAGTGACAAAAAAGAAAGAGGGGGGCCGCCATTCTTAATGATCCTACTTAAAATGACGCACACCCATGTCATAATATAATCTACATATCGCGTAACATATCTAAACATAAACATTAATGCTAATAACATTAATACCGAGCCACCTAATATCCTATTAATACTTTCAATTCCTTTAATGCTCGATTGAATAACTAGGTTTCCACCTTAGATAAAGGTATGACTTAATAGCTATACTTTTCACGTGGACGTTCCCTGAGTCCAATTGTAACATTGTTCTCTCAATAAAAACGAAGAAGAAGAAGAAGAAGAAGAAGAAGAAGAAGAAGAAGCAGAAGAAGAAGAAGAAGAAGAAGAAGAAGAAGAAGAGAGATGAGAGAGAGAAAGAGAGAGAAAGAGAGAGAAAGAGAGAGAGAGAGCGAGAGAGATAGAGGGAGAGAGATAGAGAGAGATAGAGAGATAGAGTGACAGAGAGATAGAGTGATAGAGAGATAGAGAGATAGAGAGATAGATAGATAGATAGATGGATGGATGGATGGATGGATGGATGGTGGATGGATGGAATGGGATGGATAGTTAGATAGATAGTTAGATAGATAGATAGATAGATAGATAGATAGATAGATAGATAGATAGATAGTACTATAGATAGATAGATAGATGAGATGTCGCAAAGGAATGTAGTCCTTGCAAAGGAACGCAGTTTCACATCAAACAATAATTTGTGTACTGTGCATGTGTCTGGGATGGGAATCACGGGTAGACTGTGTTCTGGAAAAAGAAGAGGAGGAAGGACGTTGAAGAAAAAGGCAATCGATGAGATGTCGCAAAGGAATGTAGTCCTTGCAAAGGAACGCAGTTTCACATCAAACAATAATTTGTGTACTGTGCATGTGTCCGGGATGGGAATCACGGGTAGACTGTGTTCTGGAAAAAGAAGAGGAGGAAGGACGTTGAAGAATAGATAGATAGATAGATAGATAGATAGATAGGTAGGTAGATAGGTAGGTAGGTAGGTCGGTAGGTAGGTAGGTAGTAGATAGGTAGGTAGATAGGTAGGTAGGTAGGTAGGTAGGTAGGTAGATAGATAGATAGATAGATAGATAGTAGATAGAAAATTTTGATAGATAGATAGGTAGATAGATAGATGAGATGTCGCAAAAGGAATGTAGTCCTTGCAAAGGAAGGCAGTTTCACATCAAACAGTGATTTGTGTACTGTGCTCTGGAAAAAAGATGGGAATCACGGGTAGACTGTGTTCTGGAAAAAAGAAGAGGACGTTGAAGAAAAAGGCAATCTAGGAATGGAGAGTGGGGAGGATAAGGAAGAAGGGAAAGAAAAAAAGGCCGTTAGTCCAAGTGTTTTGAGCACCGTAAGCTTGCGCAAGCTACAATGATGACATTGTATAAGGCCTAAATAGATATATAGATAGATAGATAGATTGAAGATAGATATGTTTAATCTATGGGCGTGGCTTAGCTTGAAAAGCCATGGCCTCCTATACTACCCCCGGACAAGCTTTCAGCACCGGCCAAGCTGCACACCAACCACTGTCTCGCTGTGGTTGGTGTCTGTGCCCAGTTCAAGCCGAAAGGTAGCCGAGCCCTTTTGAACTATACGGGACAACACTAGAACACTCCCCAGGAGCGCGTGCCCTAAGGAGATGATGCCATGAGCAAGTCGAAGTTTCAGGAGTTCACGCTCGTTGTGAGTTACCTTTCTACAACCCCGACTTCATCAACCCTTTGCATCACGCCCCGACTTCATCAGCCATGGTCAGGAGTTGGTTGCCTGTTTAGCCCTTGCGCTGCGCGCGATTAACGGCGGACACAAAATCGTCACTGTAGGAGATAGTTAGATCTGAACCCTAGGCTGAGTTGCCAGTGGCAGAGACCGTCTCCAGGGATAGAAGATAGATAGATAGATAGATAGATAGATAGATAGATAGATAGATAGATGAAATATCAACTATGTCAGAAAAAAGGAGCTTCTGATTTCGTCAACCAAGGAAGTCTGTGGGTAAAATATTAACCCGATGCCCAGCTAAGCCGTGATGTTTGCACGGAAGGGACTGATACAGGCAATACCAAATCTCCCTAGTACCAGGCGGGGCCAGGGCTCGTTCCATAAGCGCCCCTTGCAGAACGAGCTCCACCTCCATTACAGAGGACCCAGTAAGCAGATGGAGTTTCGAGACTGTGACATCGACAGTCTGGCATAAACCGACAGAGCACTGTGGGTTTTATTCCGGGCTAAACAAAGATAGATAGATAGATAGATAGATAGATAGATAGATAGATAGATAGATAGATAGATAGATAGATAGATAGATAGATAGATAGATAGATAGATAGATAGAGATAGATAGAAGTTAGATATATAGATAGATTCTGAACATGAAATTCAAATGCAAACATCTCCTTACTTTTTACCTTTGTGAAAATGGTCATGCAACACCAAGATTGAGAGCAATTTCCATCTTCCAGAAATTCGTTCTGTGCTAATGGGTCATTTTTGGGTGACTCAGTTTGTGCCAGTTCGCGGCCTAGGCCAAATGGCAAATTATTACTAGATTTTAGGCCGGAAGGGAGTACTCCTCGATTTTTATTGGTGGGAAAGAAAGTTTAGCAGGAAAGTTTTGGGGTTTTCGCTTCCACCATAATTCCTCGTTTTACCACAAAGCAAAGCTTACAAAGCATGCCTGTCTCAACCAACCACACAAGCATGGGAGACTACTCCCTCACTCTTGTAGCTCAAACCTTCGTGGGCTTTCGCGACACCATTGGTACGTTCTTTGCCGCCCATTCATCCGTTTGACACTTCTTCGTCATAACCACCACCCACGTACGGATGACGACCCTGACGTCACTTCCAACCACCCACACACCATTTGCACGGCTTGCCTTTCAAATCATTTTCCCAAATGAAATTCATTGTGCCTTCATGACTTTAAAACACTTGACGCACAAACATCTGTCTGGACTTGCATGTAACGTTTTTTTTGTGGTTAACAGCATCCAAGGGAGGCCCAAAGATTGTTGAATTAGCATTCCCTGGGCTTGGCTGTCTGCGCATCCCCATCAAGTTCTATGCCGACAGACGCATCAGAACAAACTCCACTCCTGATTTCGATCTTGTCGACGAAAACCACGCTCACTTCTGGACTTCTAGCCTTGGTGATGACTACGCTCAAGGCGCTTGTCGCAAACTGAAATGTGAGATCAAACCTATCAGTGCTCTTCGTGGACCTCACGCTCTCCGCCTGAACACAGGCGAGGTCGACCGCAAGCGACCCAAACTTTTGCTCGCTATTGACATTCTCTTTGAGGTCAAGCTCTTTGCCTTGTCGAAGTCAGCCGCAGCCGAGTTCGGTGCACCGAACCCGATCATCGACCCGAACCATCATGCCCGTGAACAGCTCGAGCACATGGACAGCAGAGTTCCGAAGTTTTCTAAGCACACCATCATCACCACCCAGGCCCCTCCTCGAGGTGTGCGAAGTGAGGTGGCAGCCAAGCTCAGGCATGGTCGACCGGAGGACTGTGTGAAGCGCATCTCCAAACGCCGACAGAGCTTGAGGCAATCCAGCAGAAGGGCGTCACTCACGTCACTGACGTCTGTCGATGACAAAATGGACTCAGCAATGGACACTGATGTTGACGAGAGGGCAGAATCTGAGCCTGAAGACAACGGCAAGAGGGACAAAATGGACTTGAGTTTCCACCTGGACCCGGCGTGGGAGGACTTCAAGTTTCAAGACGACCCTAAACCACACGAACCCAGATCAACAAACTTCGCCTGGAATGAACCCGAGCCCATGTCAAGGGAGCTTAGCATTTCTGACAATCCCTTTTTCGAAGACAAAGACAAGGAACTTTTCGAAAAGCTCTGCACTCCCCCGTCGTCATCTCGCAAGTTCCTGGAAGACGAGCCCACTTTCACTCGTTCAGACTCTATCCGAGCGCTGCATTACTCTAACCTCGATGACTCATCCTCCACCTCAAGCAAGTTGGAGGGTGGACTGTTCCATCCCTTGAAGCGACACGACAGCAATCCATACAGCAATCCCATTTTCTTTAGCACGGACTTTGCGTCACTCCAACGGCAGGTAAGCTTGCCCAAGCTCATCAGCCCGGACTTTAGCGAGCTGGACCCTCTGTCCCCCGTGCCCTTGTCGCCAGTCGCCTCACCAACAGCTGGCTCGCGAGCGTTGCGCGATTTCACCGCTGTCCCCGCAGAGCAGCTGGAGCAGATTCTGTGCAGTAACAACTTCAACAGCTTAACATACGGCCGCCATGGATCCACAGCCTACTTCCCCTCTGGTTGAACGTGCGCTCAATTTTAAACAAAAATGTTATTTTTTATTTGAGGCAATATTTTCTTTATTGATTTTGTTTTTTTTCTTTCTATTACTTGCGCACAACGGGAAAAATAGACTTGGCACTTGCCAGTTGGTGATCCATGGATGATGCGGCAGAGGCTTCCCACCTCGGAGGCCATCCATTTTGAGACCTTTTTGTGTATCGCTGGAATTGCAACAGCAAGCTATTCAGACCTTTTGAGTCGCTGTGCAAGAACAGCCCCAATTTTCAATCTGGTCAGTAAATGACTTCGCAACTGGGCCTATTTGAAATAAAGTAGTTGAAGTCAGCACTGTAGTAAAGTGAAGTTGTAATGTATTGGGCTAATTTTGAAGCTGAGTTGCCGGTAATACATAACATTAATAATTTAAACTGCATGGCCGGGGCCGGGGGGTCTCTGCATGAACTTTAAACCTTAACTGACCGTCCTTCAACTGTTTCAAGTTTTTGCAACTTTCTTACAGGTAGGCTAGGTACTGTAGTTTGCTTAACCCGGCTCTTATCATGTCCGCACTTCTGTAATGCTTTACTGTACCTGTACTGATTACAAATTCTATCACTTCGTCTTCCTTTCAGCATGTCATCATGAGGCTGAGAGGCAAGTATTACCGGTAATCATCTATTATTAATAATACTAAGTTATATATTAATATTAATATTGCTGTTGACATTCAAGACAACAACAAAAATTAGTTTTTCATTTTTGTGTCAGATTTTCATTTTTGTGACAGTTTTTCATTTTTGTGACAAAAATTCAAATTTT
This sequence comes from Paulinella micropora, assembly GCA_019918135.1. Taxonomy (NCBI): domain Eukaryota; phylum Cercozoa; class Imbricatea; order Euglyphida; family Paulinellidae; genus Paulinella; species Paulinella micropora. Next base: position 225,825 of record WBZZ01001113.1, on the reverse strand, counting down.
CAAATTTAACGGTAACATTTCGCGAAAATTTACGATATTTTGCGGACGAATATAGCAGTTAATTTGAAAAATTCAAATTTTCACCCAAAATCAAAATTCCAACCAAAACTGAAATTCCAACCAAAACAGAAAAATCAATTTTTTTTGTTGTCTTGAATGTCAACAGCAATATTTCATTAAAACTGCGGCGGAGGCTTGCGTAAGCTTGACTTCAAAAAGCTTAAGCTTATGTCCGAGTCACACGTGCAATGAAATTACAATGAAATCATCATGCCTGTGATACCGAGCCTCCGACTATACTATTAACACTAGGGTTAATAGTATCCAAAATGATACCGTAGGCTAAGGATTATCACTGGGTACATTCAAGTGTCAAACTCAGCCAGCGAATTTGAGTTAAGGGTCAGATTTCAGATTAGCGGTCAGATTTTAGATTAGTGGTCAGAATTCAAATTAGTTCAATTTAACGGTAATATTTCGCAAAAATTATGCAGATTTTGCGGACGGATATAGCAGTTAAATTGAACTAATTTGAATTCTGACCACTAATCTGAAATCTGGCAGCTAATTTGAAATCTGCCCCTTAACACAAATTCTCAGTAGTATGGCTGAGTTTGACATTTGAATGTATTAATACCCAGTAATAGTGGTGGCCCGGCGAGATAAAATTATCAATAAAAGGTTTCAATCTTAGTATTTTTTTTTCTGGTTTTCAATATTAATAACTGAGTTGAAATCGACCTCAGATTGAATCCGCTAGGTTAATCTCTAGTTTATTCTAAACATTAATTAAACTTGTGAGTAAGCTTATTAATCACGTTTCCGATCGCTAGTGCTTATTTTGAGTATGATTAAATTAATACTCAGTACAAGTACTTAACAACTCTGGCTTTATCGAAAGGACCAACAGTCGTACACGAAATATCCTTAAGTACAGTAGTACGATGATATGCTAGTTAGGATGACTATACCACGATTAAACGGCACAATACGTAAGTAAATATTTGCTTGCTGGTTTGAGTAATACTAAGGACATTCAAGTGGCGAAACAGCCAGGTTTAAACTCATTTTCCTCCGACAATTTTTTTTTTTTTGTTGCTTCTTTTTAAGTACGAAAATGCAGAGCGCACCGTTGGAAAGCTCAGGACATTGAAAGCTCTTGTCCTGAGCTTGCGAATGATGGCTTCAGCATGGTTGCATCACTTCTATTGACGGAGAACGATGAGATGAAAGTTTGATAGTTAGCCACTTGCATGTCAGCGGTAGTATGTGCTTGCTGTTTTGAGTACGTAAATTATCAACTGTGCTCTGACCTTACTGAAACCTTAACACGGAGTGAAACGCAAGTTTCTTCTCTCTTATAATTACTAAGCTGTAAAAAGAAGCAGTATAATTTTCTTTTTTCTTTCCAAATGTTGGACAATAATTACATAGAACACAAAAGTTACATTCGTGAAAATTTCTTTCTTCCAAATGTTGGACATCTATTACGTAAGGCACAAAACCGACGTTTGTGAATCTTGGATGTAAAAATCACATTATGATGAATATCTGGTCTTACACAAGGACTAAGCAAATAAGTGCAAGCCGTGAGAAGACGGGTGCAGGGAACAGAATAAGATAAAGAAAAGCACTCCACTGTATGTATGTATGTATGTATGTATGTATGTAAATGTATGTATATATGTATGTATGTATGCATGTATGTACGTATGTATGTATGTATGTATGTATGTATGTTTATGTATGTATTATGTATGTATGTATGTATGTATATATCTACGTCTGTATATATCTACGTCTGTATATATCTACGTCTGTATGTATCTACGTATGTACGTACTACGTACGTATGTATGTATGTTATGTATGTATGTACGTATGTATGTATGTATGTATGTACGCACGTATGTATGTATGTATTTATGAATGATACTGATATTGGGCTTAGACAGACACAAACATACAACAAAAACGACAAGACTTAAAAAGACAAACACAAACACAAACAAACAGACACACAACAACGACAAAAGTAAAACCAGCTACAGAACAGATGAAAGACAGATGGACAAAGAAACAGAAAGAAATAATCAAAATAAATAAAAAGTAAATAAGTAAGAAGAAAGAAAGGAAAGGAAAGAAAAGAAAAGAAAGAAAGAAAGGAAAGGAAAGGAAAGGAAAGGAGAAAGGAAAGGAAAGGAAAGAAAAGAAAAGAAAAGAAAAGGAAAGAAAGAAAGAAATAAAGAAAGAAAAGAAAAGAAAGAAAGAAAGAAAGAAAGAAAGAAAGAAAAGAAAAGAAAAGAAAAATTAGATCGCTATGTGACTTTCTGTCTCTTGGGGCTTGGCTCCCCCGGCAAACCCACCATGGCTAGTGAATGCGGGTGGGTCATGTGGACATACTCGGGTGGCGGACCTGGGTGTAGCGACATATGCTGGGGGGAAAGCGAGTGATGGTGAGGGGGGTGGGGAGGGGAGAGGTGGTCTTGCGGGTGAGACAGGTGGTGCAAGCCATGTGGGGGGTCCATGTGGTGCTCATGGCTATTGTGGTCATGCAGTGATGGCTCGTGCCCATGGGGGTTGTGCGGAGGGGGTAACGGCTCGTGCGGGTTGTGGTGGGGGTTGTGCGGGTCCGGACCGGGCGGCCCGTCGTGCAAGTTGGGAGCAAACTGGTAGAAGTGAGTTAGGTGTGGGTTGGGGTGGTGTAGCGCGTGCGGATTGTGCTGCTGCGGAAAATGCGGACTGTCCAGCGGGTGAAGCGGCTGCTGTAATGGGCCTTGCCCTGGAATAGATTAGATAAATAGATAGTAGATCCATGAATATATAAGTATATAGGATAGGATTAGGATTAGGATAAGGATGAGGATTAGGATTAGGATCAGGATTGGGATTGGGCTTGGGCATGGGCTTGGGCTTGGGATTGGGATTAGGATTAGGATAAGGATAAGGATAAGGATAAGGATAAGGATAAGGATAAGGATAAGGATAATAAGGATAATAAGGATAATGAGGATAATAAGGATAAGGATAAGGATAAGGACAAGGATAAGGATAAGGATAATAAGGATAATAAGGATAATGATAAGGATAAGGATAATAAGGATAAGGATAAGGATAAGGATAAGGATAAGGATAGGTAAGGATAGGATAGGATAGGATAGGATAGGATAGGAAAGGATAGACTAGGATATACCTTGTAGACCCGGGTGTAGTCCGTTCTGTGGGTGCGTGCTGTGAGGTGGCATCAGGTCCAGGCGCTTGAGGGGCAAGGGCAGCTGCATCTGGTTGCCTTGCAGATGCAGCGGAGCTTGCATGTGTGGCATAC
>WBZZ01001113.1:150000-162500 GCA_019918135.1 Paulinella micropora | reverse complement strand
GCAAAAATTTGGTAAAATTCGAGAAAAATTTCGCTTTAAAGAAAAAAGAGGGGGGCGGGGGGCAGCTCCTGTGACCGCGAGGTTTAGGGTAAAAGTTTGGTGCTCCCGAGGAGGGGATTTTCATTCAGCTCTCACTGTAGCGTGTTTAGAGATATTACTGTCATTTGTAGTATAGATAGAGTAAGCTTATCATTTCTAGATACAGCGTAGTATAGATGGGCAGGTCTTATTGTGCGGGCAATGACAAAAATACAGTTTCGTTCCCTCCAAGTATTACTACTAGTAACACTGATACATAACTTGACACATAAAACATATAGTGTTAGGTTTCTTGCTTTTTTTCTTTCGTTATCATACTATAGATGTAGGGAGTCAGAAAAGAGAGTACAGTTAATGTATATAAGATTTCGGGTCCGGCAGAGCCGAAGTGTGATAGATTTAGATGGAGAGGTTTTGGCCCGCAGGGCATGTGTACCTGAAGCAGTAGGAGGGGGCGCCTACGCCAACCACCGCGCTGCCGACCCCGCCTCGCCGCGCTGTCGCGCGGCGAGGCGGGGTTGGCGTAGCCCCGGGCGCACCTTTGCAGTTTACAGTACTCAATTTTCAACAAACAGTATAGTTTTTAATAATAATCACTTTCGCTAGTACTGTAAATAAACAGAAAATATGATGTATTTCATTATTTCTTCGCAACCTTTGGACAACAACCTACTAACTCTTTCTCAAATGCACCGCTAGCACTTTTCTGTTTCGAATGCTGCTTGTCTTCTTGTGCGAGATAAATCGCAAAATGTGTGATGTTCTTCACATCGTAAGCATCTTGATGGCATAAGCGCTGACTCAATGATCTATCTATCTATCTATCTATCTATCTATCTATCTATCTATCTATCTATCTATCTATCTATCTATCTATCCAACCACATCTACGTGGGATGGGTAATTACGTTTATCGTTAGTAATTGCTTTTATGAGTGGGAAACTGAGTATTTTATTCGTATAGTCGAATAACCGCGTAGTTCTAGTCAATGACTGTAACGAACGTAACGGATTTTATTAACATCCAGAATTAGGCAATAATCATTGGATAATAATTACAGGTACGACTGCGTATTTTTATTCCTGCAGTTTCGTTACTGCCTCTGAGTTGTCAGTTCTGCTATTCTACTTTCTTTCAAGAATTTTCAAGAATAGTTATTAATTAACAGGGGTTTACCAGACCACGAGTAACCGTGCTCACCTATTTGCAGTTAGTACAAGTAAGTGTAGAGTTTCGTTCAAGTAAGGTAGGGGTAAGGTAAGTGGCAAGGTAGGTTTGTTTGTTAGTGCGTGTGAGCTGTGCTCAGTTTGGAGGTTCTTGTTATAATAGTAAGATTGTGGTGCGGAATTAGCATATGTAATTCTATGTTCATTAGTGACTATGAAAACTGAGGCAAAACCTACTCATTAAAATTTTGTCCTTTTTCTACACATATTTTTTTTATTGTAAAGAGCACATCTGAATCTATTGGGTGAAAGAAAAAAAATACTTTAAAATTTGAATTTTATTATAAGAGTTAACAATTACATGTATTTCAAAAAGAAAATTACATTTTTATGATAAGACAAGGGGGGTGTTAAAATTAAATGCGCAGTCACGTGAGTTTAAGCTGCAAACTTTTTAAATCTGCAAACCTTTTTGAAAAGCTTTCCTGGTTTAAAAGGAGATGTTTCCTGGAGTTTGTGCTATTTCTGATCATTTTTTGGAAAAATTTCCCGGAAATTCAATCGTTTTCTGTGGTGATTTGCGGGCCGACCGTGCTAGGAAAAGATGGCAGTCAGAAGTCAGAAAATGTGCCTTGTATTTCTCAGCTTGAGAATGTGCTCCTGTACTGTGTGTTATGTAAATGAGTAGATAGCATGTGTTCAATTACTTGTGCTTAAGGATTTTTATATTGATGTGTGTGGACAACAAACCATCTGACCAAAAACCGTGTTCCAGCACTTCGAAAAAAAATGATACTGCTTTTTGAAGAGGTTTAGCTATTCTTTAGTCAGGAAACAAGTGCAATTCTTTTACATACTTATTAAAAGTCATTTTATGTGATTTTTTCAAAATCTTCATGAGTTTTGGGAGTGTCAACAGAAATTTTCTTAACACACAAAAAATGCATCTTGGAATCTCTGTGGATAATGTTTTCGACATTCCAGGTACCTTTTGAAGTGTGCAGACGTCCTTTTTGAATGTATATTTTAGTTGAAAACAATAACTTTTACTGAAAGCACTCTGGAGGCATCAGACCTGAAATCACTGTTTTTCTCTCAGACAACAGCCTGACTTTGAAGAATCATTACTTGTACTACACATAATGCTCCTTCGTTTTTATTGATTGAAACCATGCTCTATGACTTGGAGTTCAGTTTCCATAAGTTTTCTGGACATAATATTCACCCTCTCATTGAGTTTTAGAGCCGAGTTCACAAAATATTTGACGTGCAAAAAAGTCCTGACATGGTTTATCAAGGTCAAGTAGTTTCATAAGGCTTTATTGATTAAAAACGGATTGATACTTCAATAAGTGTGTACTAGCAACTTTATAACTCAATAACTCTGACTAGAACAGTCGCAAACTATCAAGAAGACTATTTGACCACCTTTTGAAGTACTGTTTTCCAAGGAATGATGTGCAGTCAAAGAGAAAAATTACTCAAAAATTTATTAGAACATTATCAAATGAGACACGATAAACAAGGCTACATAGTTAGATCACAGAAAGAAAGTGAGTTTAAGATAAAAATAGCTTTCGCTTCCTACTATCTTCTTGTGCTTTTTTGACACTTGGCTTGAATTAAAAAAAAATTCGATAGCGTTGTGCCATCCGGACACTTTTCCAAAATATTCGGGAAAATTTCCATCCAATTTGGTGAAAAGCTGTACCAAACTTCATTCGAGTCTTTTATAAAAACTACTTAATGCTTTTTCAAACCGATTGAAGATTCTGAAAGCTGTTTGCTTGAACTTTAATATAGTAAAGTTTAGTGACTCTAATTGCAAAGCCGACAGTAATGAACCGGAGTGTGCAAGGAATTTACATATGGTTGTAGTTGCGTGGTAACGAATGTAGTTCTGTTAGAGTGGAAGGTTAAGTAGCACGGCCAGTGAGAGAAAAATTACAAGTTGATATGGGTGAAAAGGGAAATTGTCAAAGTAAAAAGGCAAATTGCCCAGTGCACCTGGGATGGGAAGTTACTGGTAAAATTTAGAAAAAGTTTTGATTGGTGATTAGTATTTTGCAATAAGTTAATCAGTAAAACGTATTAGTGAATTTTACAGTTCCTTAGTGAATTTATTAGTCCACCCGTTAGTCATACCGGGAGCCTGCAGTGCATGAAGGAGTTAGAATATATGGTATGGATACGTATTGGGGACTCGGTCGTAAGTTATGAGTTCGGTATACGGTATGAGGTTAGATGTAGGCAGTAGTGACTATGCTATTCTGGTTGCCATGAGTCGGTAGCTTGTGGGAAAGTCTTTCTCAAGAACTGGCACTGCTCGGCATATGTCAGCGTACTACGCAGATCTTCCGGAGGTAGGCAAAGGTCCGGATCACGATGGCGAGGTCACTCCATTCTTCGGGGCAGAGACGGTAGACACGATCAAGTGCAGCTTTCCATATGGAGCATGGATTATAAGGGAATTTCCCTCATAAGCTGTAGTGCAGCTGATAGGAGAAGGTTTTCTGAGTTAGTTTGGCGTGCAAAGTTTGCTAGCCCCACGAGAGTTGCATGAAGTATCGTGCGATCGATATAGGGAGAGTATGGTGGGAGGCTCGGCATAGGTTGAGAGTTGAGAGTCATCATATCTTTCCAGTTTTTGAAGAGTGGTCGGATGTTGAATCCAAGGGATGGGTTTCGTTGTAGTTGTATGGCTGTTCCAGCAAAGTCGACTTCGTATGCATCATTTACTGACTCAAGTATGTTTTCTTCTAGTCCGAGGCCGCCTGTGTGGCATGTAGGCATGGGGTTGCGAGGGTGATTCAGTTGTGGTACCGGAGTCACGTATTGCTTGAAGAATTTTCTGTGCTTCCTTCATTTCCAGTTCGTCATCCCAGTTTGCCAGCATAAGTAAGAGGAGGTCGTCGATTTGACGTATGCCATAGATGCGTTTTCTGGATAATGTTGTGAGCAACGTACGGATTAAGACTGCTTCATCGCACATACATTTCATTTGCGCAAGGGGGGCGGAGAGATATCCGCCGATCGGGCATCCATCCTTCTGAAGGAAGACAGCATCACCAAGAGTAAAGTGGGAGTGAGCAAAGTCCAGTGATACGATGTTGATTATATCATTGAATGTGAAGGCGATGTAGTCTTGTGGAGCATAGTTGCGATTCCATCCAATGTCATATTTGCCATTTTGTTTGAGGGTCTTGGAGATATATACAACCGGTTTCCAGTTTCTCGATTTTGGTAGTTGGAAGATGATATGGGCAAGGGCAAAACGTAGGGATTGCATTGTGCTGGATTGGGCTAACCGCGTGAACATCTGTTTCACATCAAACTGGAAAACTTTTATCGTACGCTTGGAGGCCTTATGGTCGTCATCGTTAGAGAAGGTATGGTAAGCGTGATTGAGGTGAGAGCGTATCTCAGCAAGTCTGTTCAGGTTGAAGGTGCGTACGCGATGGGAGAGTTCTATGGTGAGGAAGCTAAGGAATTTTCCCACTCTCCTTAAAGATTGAGCACCATGGGGATCGGGCTTGATTGCAAATCAATCTAGTTTTGTTTGGGGGGATCTTTGTTTTTAGGTAATAGAGTAGTTGTGTGGATTGCAGCTTTACGGGTGCGAAGAGAGCCAAATCGTTGGAGGTTGTGCTTCTCGAAGTCTGTCCGGTAGGCTTGTAGTAGTTCTTTCCGATCCGCATTAACGTAGAGGAATGAGGGCGCTTTGATTACTTCCTTTTGTATGCGCTCCCAGGTTAGGACTGGGCATAGTTGATTGTTGTTTTTATCGAGGGCTTGTACTACCATTCGGGAGAGGCGTATTCGTGCTTGCTGGATGTCTTTCTCCGTGACTGAGTTTGGAGGCGGGTTAGGGCAGGTTTCGCTCAGAGTTTTGTATTTGTCAATGAGGCGACCAAGTTGATACTTGTTGCGGTGAGGCAGCTTTTCAGCCATTGCGAAGAAAAGGTTTATCCAGGTTTTGCAGTCGAGTTCCGCTGAATTCGCTACGCTACGCTTGTTGTCGGTATTGGTTTGGAGACGTTCAAAGTCAGTAGTAGGAAGGCGTAAGGCAGTTTGTATTCGCTTCACGAAGGTAATGGTAGACTTGAGAAGCGACTTTAGGATAAAACCGGGTGTGGGATGTGGTATTGTGGATGCGCTGAGTTTGCCTATCTTTCCCAAGGTTCCTTTTGTGATGCTAGACGAAAAGAGGCATGTGATGTCCAGATGCTCTTATTCCAGCTTCGACAAGTACAGGTGGGCTTTTTCATCCTACGTGGTTGGAGTTTAAAGTGCGCAAGGTGTCTCGGGGAATTGATAAGGCTTGAAGCGATAGAGGCTGGTTTTTTGTAGCTGACTTTGCAGAGGGAGAGAAGGGTTTTCCTCATGTTATTGTCGTAAAAGAAGATGCGTAGAATAAGTCCTTGTAGGGTGCGAAGAGTTCTCCTGTTCACGCACATCCTATCGTTCGTCTACATGATGTAGGTTTTGTTGGACAGGATCAGGGGGTGTTTCCTTCGGAAGTGATGCGACAAGACGTTACATGCATAGAGTTTTGTTCGGTGGTTTTCGATGTTATTCGCTTGTTGCCATATGCGTAACGCCTGGTAGGCGGTTGCTCTGCGTAAGTGTTTGATCCAACGGTAAGGGTGGTATGCTATAAGTTCAACGTGCAGTTCCTTGGTTAATTCGAGAATTGCTGCCGAGTTCGATAGGCGTAGTAAACAGTGGACTTCAGGTTTGGTCAGATGGCATCGGGCTGCTGTCGAGCGTAGTAATATGTATGGTTGTCTTGTTGATATTTTAGATCCCTCGTAGATTTTCGTGGTTCCATAGAAGCGTGAGATGTAGTCCCAGTCGTTTAGACCATGCCCATGGCCATGTTTTCGGAGTTGAAAGATAGTATTAGGGTCAAGGTCGTCGAAGATGGCAGAGATGGAGTGGCGTATGAGCGGGGGTCGTTGACCAGGTATGGCTTCCCAAAAGGTAAGGTTGCTGGTATGTCGTTGAGAGTTGGTAAGACTTCTGCATTGCATAGAGCATAAGGTTGGTAATCGTAGTCGCATACTTCATGTGGGAATACAGATCGATGGCGAGAGAAGGGTCTTGGGATTTCGTTGGTGTTAAATGTTGCTGAGGGATAAGCTCTACGTCTCATGTTGAGGGTCGGCTTTAGCCAGGCGATGAACTTCGATTCCATACTTCGTTGGTTGGTTCGGGCTGAGTCTTGTTCCATCTTTGTTCCTGAACGCGGGAGGGGTCCCATTAGGAGGAGAGGTATGGATAAGAAGCGATGCATTCCCAGTTGGTTGCCCACGGATAGGAGACGGGTTTGTCCTGGTTGGTGTTTGTTCGAGGTATTGAAGTTTCGCATTCCTCTGAATTCTGACTTCATTCTCTTTCCCCATTGGAAGGACTAACCTATGTAGCTATGTACTGTGCCCAGAGCGATGATGCCGTAGATAATCTGCATTCTTCCAGGGTCCGGAATAGCAAACGGTAAAGCTGCTCTGTTAATAATGGCGTTGTCGCAGATAGAGCATGGGTTTGAAGCGGCAGAGGGCAGGGTCAGTTTTGTTGAAGGTAAGAGCTGCAATTAGTATGTAGTAGGTTGTTTTCATAAGAGGTGTGCATGCAGACCAACGGATTCTTCTTGACTTGATGAGGGCTAACTTTGCGTTGAGGAGCTGTGTGCCGAGCAGCCGGAAGAGTCTTCTGGCGATGGCGAAGTTAGTAGACATAGTTGTGGAGTGTCGATTCCCGGTCCATTCTGTTATTTTGGTTAGGTAGCGTATTCTATTTTTGAATTTACGGAGAGTGTGTAGTGACGCTTCAATCCAGCGGAAGCACTCCAGACATCCCTAGTTCGTCTTCTTTGCATTCTCATCCTTTCTTGTACGCTTCCGACCGGATGCGCGTGTACCCGTTATAGACAGGGCAGAGAGGGCTGGGCTGGCTGGTTTTGCAGGGTGGACTCCTTATGGGCTGTTTTGGGTTGTTCAGTTGTTTGTTCCGGGTCACTCTTGCTTGTCTGTTCTGATTCTTCAGCTTTGCCATCCTCCGTTTTCTTTTCAGTGTCTTGTGGGATTGGTTGCTCCGGTGCGGTTGCTTCCTTTGCTAGTTGGGCAGTCTTGTCCGGTGTGCCAGTAGAAGGTGCAGGTGTTGGCAGTATTTCATCCTTGCTGGAGTCACAGGCGGCATGTTTGGATGGAGTTTGAATGTTGGATTGGTTCGTCTTGTTCACAGGCTCCAACGATTGCGTTGATGAGCTGCTGTTGCTGCTGCTGGTGCTGTTGCTGCTGTTGCTGGTGGCCGTCAGAGATGGGTTGGGGCAAGGGAGTGCGTCACGGATAGCACTGCTCACTACAGACGAGACAGGCGTTGTAGTGGGTCCTTCGGGAGTGGGGTTGCTAGTATTGACGTCTAGGATATTGTTGTTTGCTGCAGTACCTTGTTGCGTTGTTGCTATTGTTGCTGCTCCTCGAGCGAGTTTCAGAAGCTCTTCGATTGCTGGTAGGTTCGATAAAAGTGTCAGCAGTGTTTGCTTGTTATCTCCAAATTGGAGTGTAGGCAGTTGGTCCGCCTGAGTGACTTTTGCAGGAGTCTGGGTTGCTGACGATGATGACGATGATGGATGACGACGAGGATGCAGAGCTCGTTGCGTTTGGGGTCGAGGATGCTGCATTGACTTGAAGTCGGGCTATAGTTCGGGGCATTGGTAAGTTAGAGAAGTTAATAGGATTGGGCAGTGACCTCGCTTGGATTTTGGCTTGTTTTCGTGAGAGGCGGAGATGTTCGGGTCGAGGGTCATGGCCTAGAACAAGGAACAGTTGTACATCATCTGCTCTAATATCAGGTTCATCGTCATCGGCAGAGTCACCAGAGGTATAGTAAGCTGAGATCTTAGTAAGGGGCAAGGGTTGTCGTGGGAAGAGTAAGACATGGGAATTGCGAAAACGGGCAGAAGAGACCGGTGCGTCATCGTCTTCATCATCTTCTTCTTCCTATAGATGCAATGCTTCTTTGATGGTGCTATTGCTTCCTTCGTCGGTAGGAAGGGTATCTGCGATGGCGGCGGGGATGGGGATCCCGAGCGCGAGCTATAGGTTAAAGGCAAAGGGGACGTATTTGTCATAGTTTTGTAAGTAGGGTAAGTCATGGTAGAATCAGTAGTTGTCAAGATTTGTTTTCGGTTGTGTTTCGTTGTCAACCTCGATGAGCTGCTTGTCTGAGAGTCAAGTTTCAGAGATTCGTTGTTCTTCGTCTTTTCTTGTTTCTCAGCTGGTTGTCTGAGGCAATGGGTGCGTTTCCAGAGTTGAGTTGCGTTTCGGTGGTCTCGTCATGTGTCTCCTTCTTGCTCTTCTTGGTTGGCTTTGCCACGTTTGAAGGAGTAGTTCGATCTTTGCGTCTCACGATGGTCGGTGCAGGTTCTTGTGCTAATGCTGACGATGCTGTCGGTTGGTCCGTTGAAGTAGATTGATGTGGTGTGCGATGCAAAGTGGGCTTGACCGGTATCTGACGGTAATCCTTGGCATGCAGCCAGCGTCTTCGTAGTGTGTTTCAATGTAGGTTAGCATTGAGAGAAGTGCTTTTGCGAGGCAGTCATTGAGTGCGTCACCCATTCTCCACTGAAGCTGCTGCTGTAGTACAGACTTCTTGAGGGTATCAAACCAGAGGCTAGAAATCTTGTAGAAGTATGAGTGTCGTCTGATTTCATTGGCAGTGAGAGCTTCATTCTCTTGTGTGCCTGCTTCACGGTCGGGAGAGATTTGGACAGCATGTAGGCGGTCATATAGGTGTGCTACTAGTTTCCAAGACCAGTACCCGTTCTTTGTAAGCAAGTGGATCATCCCATCAAACGAAATGCATTGCAGTTCCGTATCCTCTGGAAAACGTACGTGACCGGCTCTAGCTGCTTCAACCATAGCTTTGTTTAGGGCTGTTCGTTTGATATTGGTGGGAGAGGTGTCAGCGATCTGTGCCCAAAGAGTTTCGATAAAGGCACGGTGTGCTCCTCCATAGAAGGGAATGAGTAGTGGGGGGCGTTTGACTGTTCGTGATACAGGAGTATTCAGCCATTCGAGAATCCGTTCCTCATCTCTTGGTTTTTGATTGTTGTCAGCACCCAGATCAATCTTCTGACTTTTCGAGAGTAGTGCGTGTTTCCAATCGCTGGCTTGTCCATTGGTGAATTTCATGAAGAGAGTAGTGTGGCAGACATCCAGACTAGCTATACGGTCGTAGTGTGGTGGGGAGGGTCGATGTTTGTTACGTGGTCGTTCTTGTCGTGCTTGTTGCTGCTGGTTTTTCTTTTCTTGTTCTCTTTCGTTGAATATGCGTCTCATACTTTTGCCATAAGGGTCAGGAGGGTTGAATGGGGCGACGTGCTCTGGCTTCTTCGGGGAAGTAGTGGAGACTGACTGAGAGTGAACGAGTTTGGTCTTGTTGTCGTTGTGAGTAGCGAGAGTTGAATTCACTGCTTTGTTTTGAGCTCGGTTGCGAGGTTGAGTCTTGTCTGGGTCGTTGCTCCTCTCTACGAGCACGTTGCCTGTTGTTGTCAGGGGGTTGTCGTGTGTCTGCCCGTGGGGATGGGGATCGTCTTTTTCATATGTAAATTCCTCTCCCACTGCGGTTCATTAGTGTCGGCTTTGCCATTCGAGTCACTAAACTTTACTATATTAAAGTTCAAGCAAACAGCTTTCAGAATCGTCAATCGGTTTGAAAAAACATTAAGTAGTTTTTATAAAACACTCGAATGAAGTTTGGTACAACTTTTCACCAGATTGGATGGAAATTTTCCCGAATATTTTGGAAAAGTGTCCGGATGGCACAACGCTATCGAATTTTTTTTTTAATTCAAGCCAAGTGTAAAAAAAGCACAAGAAAAGAGTAGGAAGCGAAAGCTATTTTTTATCTAACACCCACTTTCTTTCTGTAATCTAACTATGCAGCCTTGTTTATCATGTCTCATTTGATAATGTTCTAAGAAATTTTTGAGTAATTTTTCTCTTTGACTGCACATCATTCCTTGGAAAACAGTACTTCAAAAGGTGGTCAAATTGTCTTCTTGATAGTTTGCGACTGTTCTAGTCAGAGTTATTGAGTTATAAAGTTGCTAGTACACACTTATTGAAGTATCAATCCGTTTTTAATCAATAAAGCCTTATGAAACTACTTGACCTTGATAAACCATGTCAGGACTTTTTTGCACGTCAAATATTTTGTGAACTCGGCTCTAAAACTCAATGAGAGGGTGAATATTATGTCCAGAAAACTTATGGAAACTGAACTCCAAGTCATAGAGCATGGTTTCAATCAATAAAAACGAAGGAGCATTATGTGTAGTACAAGTAATGATTCTTCAAAGTCAGGCTGTTGTCTGAGAGAAAAACAGTGATTTCAGGTCTGATGCCTCCAGAGTGCTTTCAGTAAAAGTTATTGTTTTCAACTAAAATATACATTCAAAAAGGACGTCTGCACACTTCAAAAGGTACCTGGAGTGTCGAAAACATTATCCACAGATTCCAAGATGCATTTTTTGTGTTTTAAGAAAATTTCTGTTGACACTCCCAAAACTCATGAAGATTTTGAAAAAATCACATAAAATGACTTTTAATAAGTATGTGAAAGAATTGCACTTGTTTCCTGACTAAAGAATAGCTAAACCTCTTCAAAAAGCAGTATCATTTTTTTTTCGCAGTGCTGGAACACGGTTTTTGGTCAGATGGTTTGTTGTCCACACACATCAATATAAAAATCCTTAAGCACAAGTAATTGAACACATGCTATCTACTCATTTACATAACACACCGTACAGCACATTCTCAAGCTGAGAAATACAAGGCACATTTTCTGACTTCTGACTGCCATCTTTTCCTAGCACGGTCGGCCCGCAAATCACCACAGAAAACGATTGAATTTCCGGGAAATTTTTCCAAAAAATGGTCAGAAATAGCCCAAACTCAGGAAGCATGTAAAATTGCAAAAAAAAAAAAGATTTTTTAAAAATGTTTTCAGAATCAGAGAGTTCGTAACTTAAACTAGCTACCACCAAATTTTTGCAACCGCTTACCTTACGAAAAAAAAAAGTTTTTTTAAAAAAACAGTACATATTACCGTTAACGCTAGCAATAAAATTCAAATTCAAATTTTTTATTTTATAAGATGATAACTACTTTTGAAACTTAAGTTTGCATCCCGGTTGCCCTTCTTAGGGTTCGGGATTCGACACGTCTGGCCAACCAGACCGCCTACGAATGAGCAATCTTCGTAGAAACAAACCCTCACGCTCTGTAGACGACTCGAGAAGATATGACATATGAACATGGGAATCAGAACCAACGATATCAGGACACGTACTGTCGGAGAAGCAGGTCAACCTCACCACGCCGTGGAAGAAGATCGAGGTCCCCTCGCAACACACATCACCAGTAACAACCCTACCAACGTGACGACAAAAAACAAAACTACGAACCAAGTCGAGGACGAAGACCCGCAAGAAGCCAACAACGCTCCTACTCAGGACATATGTAATTCTATGTTCATTAGTGAATATGAAAACGGATGCTTTATGGAAAAAAATGTTTTAATACTAGGCTTTTTCTATAAACATTTTTTTATTTTAAAGATCACACTGAGATCTAAGTACTAGTGGAAAGTTATTAATAGGGGTTTACCAGACCACGAGTGACCGTGCTCACCCATTTGCCGTTAGTACAAGTAAGTGTAGAGTTTCGTTCGAGTAAGGTAGGGGTAAGGTACAACGAGATAAGGGGCAAGGTAGGTTTGTTTGTTAGTGCGTGTGAGCTGTGCTCACTAACTTGGAGTTCTTGTTAGTAAGATTGTGGTGCGGCATTGGTTGTAGCTGCGTGGTAACGGATCATACGGTAGTTCTGTTAGAGTGGAAGGTTAAGAGAAAAATTACAAGTTGATATGGGTGAAAAGGGAAATTGTCAAAGTAAAAAGGCAAATTGCCCAGTGCACCTGGGATGGGAAATTACTGGTAAAATTTAGAAAAAGTTTTGATTAGTGACTAGTATTTTGCAATAAGTTCATCAGTAAAACGTATTAGTGAATTTTACAGTTCCTTAGTGAATTAAACTGAGTGTGTTGAAGTTGAGCGTCGCGACTTCTAAATAACGGAGTCTCTCAGCAAACCGGAGTATAATAAGGTACTAGGTCCGTGAGTGATAGGGTAATTACCTAATCAACGGTTATGAGCCGCTGGGAAAGCGATTTTCGGTACAATGCAAGTAGCATGAGACAGTTAATGTCTCACACACCGGTGTTTAGCGGAA
>WBZZ01001113.1:132500-145000 GCA_019918135.1 Paulinella micropora | reverse complement strand
CCAGTTCGATTCCCGTCGGTGCCACCAGTATTTTCATTGAACATACCGATCCGTCTGGACCAGTATTTTCATTGAACATACCGGCCCGTCTGGAAGTGTTGGAACTGCCCTTGCGGGGGTGTCATTAGAGCTTATCGTCAATTCTTCGTACTCCCCTCACGGGTGAGACGATGGAGGCGCATGTGCAGAAATGCATCAGCCATTGACAGAGAAGCACTATTATTATTATTATTATTATTATTATTATTACTATTCAGCCCAATGGCCTCAAGGCGTTAAACTGTGACGCCAACTCATAACCCTTTGGTGGTAGATGCTGGGGAGGAGGGTCGTTGCGCGTGTAAAAAATCTTAAACTCCGCATATGCTGGTTGATAGCCCAGGACCCAGCAGACACCAGATTGTTATGGGTGGGGTTTCGAGGCAGCTCTAGCAACCGCGCTTGGTGTATGCACTTGCACATTGGTGACGTCTTGCAAGAGGTTGCTGGGACTGCTGAATAACCTCGGCTTAGTGCAGTCTTGCCCTCAGGAGCTCCATCGGTGGCCCCGATCATCAGGCGAGAGACTGACACGGGGGGGTGGAGGACCTCGAACAAGGGTATTGGAGGCTGATGTCCGTTGAGGATATGCCATTAGCTGCATCAGTACGCCTCAGATATAGTATTATTATTATTATTATTATTATTATTATTATTATTATTATTATTATTATTATTATTATTTTGGGGGGCACCAATACATGGTTGGGTGTCACCGCCACACGGCGGGGTTGGGGCCGTTGGCAGCTTGTTATGAGGGGTACATAATCAGTGGAGCACTGATTCATGAGACGGAAACTTTTACTGAGAGAAGCTCTCTCACCACGCTCACGGCTCTTGGCTCGGGGTGGCCTCTGGTATCACTCGGGGTGCGGGGGGTGGGGGTTATCTGAGGGAGGGGGTTGGGCTCAGTGGGTCACTGGACAGGTTGGTTAACTAAACTACTGTCGGTATGAGTGGGAATGAAGGCGACAGGCTCCACACATTTCCACAAGCCTTGAAATCACTCAACTGCCACAGTAGCGACTGCCTGGACGCGGGGCTCCTGACTCACCCTCTCTCCCAGAACCCCTCGTGCTCACTTTGCGGATGCCATGGGGATGCTCTGGCGGAGGGTCGGGACGTGTTGGGTGCATGTGACCGGGCCTGTCACTTAGTGTTCTCGGTAGATGACTCTTTTGTAGCTTCTATCGGACGCAGGGTGGCTTGCCACGACACCTCAATGATGCATAGTACGTCACGTCTCTGGCCTGGTTACGGGGGCGGGTAACTGAGGCGGGTTCCTGAAGGCTGGTTACGGAAGCTATGTTATTGTTGCTGGGTTCCTGGCTGCTATGTTATTGTTGTTGGGTTCCTGGCTGCTATGTTATTGTTGTTGGGTTCCTGGCTGCTATGTTATTGTTGTTGGGTTCCTGGCTGCTATGTTATTGTTGTTGGGTTCCTGGCTGCTATGTTATTGTTGTTGGGTTCCTGGCGGCGTACATGTTTATGCTTTTTTAAGGGTTGAGCTTTAAATAACCCCACTCGGGTCTTCTTTTATCGAGCTCACCACTCGGTGGATGGAGGCCTGGGGTAGACTTATACGATGTTTTTGATGCTAGGTTCCGTCTCCAGGGATTCGACTGGCATCGCCGCTTTGCCTCACCGCACTGCCTCACCCACACATCCACGCTGGCACACTGTTTCTCCTCTTGCTCTTGTACCTATGTCGCACACAGCTATGAGCTCACGCCGATGAGTGGTTGTGACGAGGTGCACCCAGCTGGATTGCGGGCGAGCCACGGCGGCCTCGCTCTCGCTCGCTCTCTCTCTCTCTCTCTCTCTCTCTCTCTCTCTCTCTCTCTCTCTCTCTCTCTCTCTTTCTCTCTCTCTCTCTCTCTCTCTCTCTCTCTCTCTCTCTTTTTTTTTTCTTTTTTTTGCTTTTTTTTTTTTTTTTTTTTTTTTTTTTGTTGTTGTTGTTGCTTTGCTTTGCTTTGCTTTGGGCGAGGCCTAGCTTCCACATGGGCGGGCTGAGCCTATGAGGGGCGCACGATAAACGTTCCATTGATTTATGAGACGGGTCCCAATTACTGAGAGTAACTCATGTGAGTTGCTCATCATACTCATGGCTCTTGGCTCGGGGTGGCCTCTGGAATCACAAGGGGTGGGCACTGGGGGAGGGGGTTGTGTTCAGAGGGTCACCGCGAAGGATGGTCAACCAAACTACTGTCGGTCGGAGTTTGTACGAAGGCGAGAGGCCCTACACCTTACCACAAGCCTTGAAACGACTAAATGACCAAAGTAACGACGGACCGGAGCGGGGCTCCTGGCTCACCCTCTCTCTCAGCACTCTTCGTGCTCATCCTGCGGATGCCATGGGGTTGCTCTGGCGGAGGGTTATGGGGTGGTGGGTACACGTGCACGGGCCTGTCACTCTGTGCTCTCGGTAGATGACTCACTTGCAGCGTTTATCGGACGCAGGGTGGTTTGCCACGACACCTACCTCGATGATGCACAGCGGGTCCTGCCTCGTGCCTGGTTACGGATGCAGGTGAGTGTTTGTGTGTCTTCCTATACATACGTACCCGTATGCTTTTTAAGGGTTGAGCTTTAAATAACCCCACCTGGGTCCTCATTTATCGAGTTTACAACTCGATCAATGCGGCACCGGGGTCCCATACCACTTATGTCAGGTTCTTATGCGAAGAGCGCGGCCGCTAGTGCTGGCCCTATGGGTCAAGGCGGTAATCCTTTAGGTTTAGACGTTCCCCGTGGGAGTGCGCCTGCGGGTGGCGATGGCTACTCGGCCGGGGTGGGGTGGTCGAGTGCTCGCGTACCTGACGGGCAACCTGAATCACGTAGAGCCAGCAATCCTGCTGCATCTCGATCACCCTCCCCAACCTCGGAAGAGAAGTCACGTCCGGAAAGGTCTGGTCACGGCGTGTGGCAAGCGGTACCGCCACCGAGGAGGTGGCGGAGGAAGGTACGAAATGAGCTGGATAAGAGATGTTGCATAGTATGGGGGCTATCGCATGTCTCTCAGACAGTGGTCATGGCGCGAGAGCTCCGAATTCTCGGTCTCGGGGAAGTCGAGGTGGAATTCGCGGGCAGAGGTAGTGGGCGACATTTGCGGATTAAATGTGCGTCTTGTGAGGAGGCGGAGAAGATGGTGCGGCTGCTGCGGGAGCGTAAGTTCTTCACGGGAAAGGTTCACGTTGCGACGGGTAGGACTTTCCGGGAAAGAGAGAAGCAGCGGGCTGCACGGGGGGGTGCCCAGTATGTAGAGATGCAGAGGGAGCTTCGCAAGCAGGGATTTGGCTACTGGGTGCTCGACGTGGAAGTCGACGAGCCCCAGGGCGAAGCCTCAAGCGGTGAATCTCCCTTGGCGGAGTGGGGCGGGATGCGGGAGCTGGAGGAGCTGGGGCGGAGGGTGCAGGATGGGCCGTGGAGGGTGGCGGAGGGCTCCAGGCGGGCTCAACCGAAGCGCAGGCATCGGCATCAGCTTCGTTCTTCCCAATTTGTGAAAGGCTTCCCACTGAGGGTGGCCTCACATAATTGGCAAGGCAAAGTGGGTGCGGATAGCCCAGGCTTTGGGGAATGGCCGGAGCACTACAAGGAGCGAGGCTGGGTGATCGTCGGAGTCCAGGAGCACAACCTATCGTCGCAGAAGGTGGAGAAGCTCCAAGTCGACGGCTTCGCAGTCCTCGGCAAAGCGGCTGCAACTGGTGCGGGCTCGCGTCTCTTGGGGGGAGTCTTGACGTTGGTGGCCAACTATCTGGCACCGTGCGCTACCATTGTACAGGCGCCTGTTCCACACCCACAGCAATTGTGGGTGAGGCTGTCGTCTGGGAGCGCGACGGCGTCGGATGTGTTCGTCGGCAACGGCTACTTCCCCCAAGAAAATCAACGAGAGGAATCTATTGCAGCCTATGAGGCGTGGCAGGCGGCCGTCTCCTACTTCGCCACCAAAGGTCATGTGGTTACGGTTGGTGATGCTAATGCTAAGCTGGGGCCCGCCAGAATAGCGCGGGAGGAGGGAGTGGTGGGCCTCTTTGGCGAGATAGATGGGAGGGGTAGAGGGGATAGGAGTGAGAATGGTGAGTTGCTGGCTGCGATGCTTGTTGCCACGGGGTTGCGCAATCTCAGTGGGTTTTCGCAGCCACGGGGGGACAAATATTGGTGGTCTAGGCAGGAAAATGTAGGTGGACGAAGGCATCTACTGGATTACATCTGCGTCTCTTCCGAGCTGGCGGAGGAGGCAAGCTTCGGCGTCGACGAGGTAGACCTTGATACCGACCACAAAGCTGTGTGGGCGGAACTGGTCTGGGGGGGACAGCCACCCCCCAAAAAGCAGGTAAAGAGGTACAAAGCATTCAAGGCAGAGCGCTTGATAGGCAGGGTAGTTGAGGGTAAGGAGAGTGAGCTGTCTAAGCTTAGGTTGAAGTACGACGAGACCTTTGCAGCTGGTATATCGGGGCTGTTGCCAGATGGCCTCCCAGATCTATCAGCAGTGGAGGACCCGGATGAGCTTCAGCAGGAGGTAGATAGGGTCGCTAGCTTAGTGGTCCGAGCTTTCACGGGCGCAGCCGTGAAGGTCTTGGGAGTTCGGGTGATTAGGCCAGGGTTTACTAATGCATGGTTTGATGAGAGTCTTAGGGAAGCGATTGCGCGACGGAGAGAGGCATACGGCCTCTGGCGAAGGAATGAGGCCAACCGAGAGGCCTGGCAAAGATATCAAGAAGCGAGGAAGGCGGTCAGAAGGTTATGCAAGGAGAAGAAGGAGCAAGCGTGGAAGCGGGTCCAGAATGACACCGCTGCCAACTTCAGGAGCGCTACCATGGCCACGTACTGGAAGCTGTCAAAGCGTTTGGGCGGGGTTCGGCGGTCGAACGCTTCTGCTCCTGTTCGGAAGCCCGATGGCACTCTGGCATGCACACTCCGGGAAAAACTACAAGAATGGGAAGAATACCGCCGACGTATGGTGGTCCCCAAAGAAAACCAGTTTTTGGAGGATGCATGTGTAGAGGAAGTCGGTTCTGATGAGGAAGCAGCGCGGATTGAGCCCGAGCGGAAGGCCCGCGAAACCTTCCAGTATAACGACAACCTGCGCGACCAATTCGAGGCCATGGCGCAAGCCGAGGAGATCCGGACTGAGACGGGCCCGCTGGACTATGATTACACCGAGAAGGAAGTGGAGCTCTGCCAGGAAAATCTCCAGAATCACAAAGCGTGCTCACCGGATAAGATCAAGAACGAGATGCTCAAGTACGGAGGCACGCGGATTGTGAGCTTTCTGGTGCGCTTCTTCAACTGGTTGAAATCGTGCGAATACACCCCCAGCGACTGGGGCAAAGCGATTATCGTCAACATCCCAAAAGGAGGGGACCCAACCGATCCGGAAAATTGGAGAGACATCGCGATTCTGAGCTGTCTGGGTAAGATGTATCTGTCCCTTATGGCGGCGAGGCTTACGGCTTTCATCGATCAGCCGGGCAGGCTTCGCCCAGAGCAGGGTGGGTTCCGGCCAAAACGTAGTACGGGGGACCAGATTTTTGTCCTTAAGGAGCGTCTGCGCCTTAGACAACAAGCTGGCCTCCGTTCTTTCGTTTTGTTCGTGGATCTGAGAAAGGCATTCCCTACGGTTTGGCGGGCCGGGTTGTTTCAGAGGCTAACCCAGATGGGGGTACAGGGCAAGTTCTATCGCATTCTGCGGCGTTTTTACCGAAGAACGTCATCGCGAGTGCTAGTCGATGGCGAATTCACTGGTGAAGTGCTGGAAGAGATGGGAGTTCAGCAAGGGTCGCCGTTGTCACCGTCGCTGTTCAACGTCTTCATGGATGAGCTAACGGTCCGAATCGCGAAAGAGTTGGAGATCGAGGACCTCAACCGCATCGAAGACATACGGACCCTGCTTTACGCCGACGACGTTGCGGTAATTGCGCATAGTGTCACGGAGCTTCAACAGATTGTAAATGTCGTGGCGACATTCGTGGAGGACTATCGGCTTGAAATCAATCTGAAACCGGGCAAGACGGAAGTCATGCCGATATACGGGCACGCCAAGTCAAAAAAGTCGCCCCCATGCGTGAAGTTCCGGGGCAAGGTTCTCAACGTCACCGACCACTACAAATACCTGGGAGTTCTGCTCACGGACACCCTCTCCGATAAACCGCAAGCGAAGCGGGCGGCGGAAATCACTGTAGCGGGAACGGCTGCCTGCTACTCCCTCTGGATTGCCCATGAAGTTCCAGCGCGTCTTCGGCTGATGAATTGGCAGCAAATGGTTGGCGCAAAGTTGCTTTACGCATCGGCTTTTTGGGATCTGCCGGGCGCGAACAAGCTGAGTAAGCTGGAGGGCGCGTTGGTAGCGCCCCTGCGGGTCATCTTGGGTGTTGGTACGCGCACAAGCGGCTGCATCACCAGGGGTTTAGGCCGCACGCCGAGTTTTAGCATCCTTGCCAAGGCGGCCCGGCTTCGGTTCCTAGGGCGCATCGAGTTACTGGGCAACACAGCGTTAACACGCAGGCTTTACAACACGGGTCGGTGCAAATGGAAGGAAGATACGGAAAATTTGATCTTAGCAGATCACAGGCTGCGGGAGGGCTTGGATGCGCTCAAGCGGGTCGTGAACGAAGATGGCACGGTAGATGATAAGGACTGGCGGGCCGCTCTGGCGAACTGGAACGAGGTGGTAAAGCGATGGTCTGTCCGGCAGGAAGTAGCTGGCTGGGAGCGGCAGGCTAAGCCCTCTGATGGGCTTAGGGTGCTGCTTAGCCAGATGTCTTCCCGCTCTGCTTTCCCACGTTGGCGGGCGCTGGAGGGGGGAAGTCACAACCTTATCAGAAGGCGATTGTTGAGCTGCAACAATCGCCTTCGCCTCTACCGATCCAAATTTGGCTCATGCTCGCCGGACTGCTCAAGCTGTTTCGCCTTGTGTGGCACTGAGGTTAACGAGTCGTTACGTCACTTCCTGCTGCATTGCTCAACGTTTGCGAGCTCTCGTGAGGCACTGTTTAAGTTTATCGATGAGGCGCAAGCCCGGCAGCCCCTCGTGCTGAATCGAGGAGGGCTTTATCACAGGGAACTGCGGGAGGCAGAGGAGGAGATGAGGCTCTTCAAAGAGGAATGGCTGAAGGGGGAGGATGAAAGATGGCGGCGATGCTCGGCGTTTTGTTTATCCCTGTCCCAGAAGAGGTGGAGGAGGAGTTAGGAAGGTTTGTTGCCACCATCTGGAAGGAGTGGGAGGAGTTGGAGGCGCAGACCAGGGAGGCAGAGGGGGCGGAGGAGGAGGAGGAGGTGATCGACCTCACGGTCGTTCAGGAGGTGGGTAGAAGGAGGGGAAGGCCTAGTCAGGTAGAATGTCTGGCTAGATCTGTTGTAGGTGGAGGTCAGCGCAGCGTCGCGGACTTCTTCTCGGCAGATAACTCCTCTCACTCCTTGCACCCACTTGCACATGCACAGCACGCTCATTTGCACATTGCACTGCCAGTCGAGTCTTTGGAGCGGAGCCGCGTCACCGAACGGTCCCGTGCTACCAATGGAGGCACATGTCCGACAGGATCAAAGGCCAATTGACTGATAAGTCTATTATTATTCTTATTATTATTATTATTATTATTATTATTATTATTATTATTATTATTATTATTATTATTATTATTATTATTCTTGTCCTTGTTCTTGTTCTTGTTCTTGTTCTTGTTCTTGTTCTTGTTCTTGTTTTTGTTTTTGTTCTTGTTCTTGTTCTTGTTCTTGTTCTTGTTCTTGTTATTATTATTATTATTATTATTATTATTATTATTAGGGAGTACATAGGCCATCGGTCCTTTCCATGGGCTGATTGGTATAAAGCTCCTAGAGTAATGTTCTATGCCGTCACTTCCTTTATTCCACCGATTGGTGTGGAGACTTTCCTTATGGAATGGAGGACTGGATGCACATGGCCTTTTGGCTCAGCAATTGGCAGGAGATACACTATTATTATTATTATTATTATTATTATTATTATTATTATTAGGGAGTACATAGGCCATCGGTCCTTTCCATGGGCTGATTGGTATAAAGCTCCTAGAGTAATGTTCTATGCCGTCACTTCCTTTATTCCACCGATTGGTGTGGAGACTTTCCTTATGGAATGGAGGACTGGATGCACATGGCCTTTTGGCTCAGCAATTGGCAGGAGATACACTATTATTATTATTATTATTATTATTGTTATCATTATTATTATCATTATTCCGTCGGTGCCACCAGTATTTTCATTGAACATACCGGTCCGTCTGGATCAGTATTTTCATTGAACATACCGGTCCGTCTGGAAGTGTTGGAACTGCCCTTGCGGGGGTGTCATTAGAGCCTATCGTCAATTCTTCGTACTCCCCTCACGGGTGAGACGATGGAGGCGCATGTGCAGAAATGCATCAGCCATTGACAGAGAAGCACTATTATTATTATTATTATTATTATTATTATTATTATTATTATTATTATTATTATTATTATTATTATTATTCCAGTTCGATTCCCGTCGGTGCCACCAGTATTTTCATTGGACACCGTGATAGCCCAGTGGTCAAGTTCTACCATTTGGGCCCTGTCGCCAGTTCGATTCCCGTCGGTGCCACCAGTATTTTCATTGAACATACCGGTCCGTCTGGACCAGTATTTTCATTGAACATACCGGTCCGTCTGGAAGTGTTGGAACTGCCCTTGCGGGGGTGTCATTAGAGCCTATCGTCAATTCTTCGTACTCCCCTCACGGGTGAGACGATGGAGGCGCATGTGCAGAAATGCATCAGCCATTGACAGAGAAGCACTATTATTATTATTATTATTATTATTATTATTATTATTATTATTATTATTATTATTATTATTAGTAGTAGTAGTAGTAGTAGTAGTAGTAGTAGTAGTAGTATTATTATCATCATCATCATCATCCAGTAAAGCTGCAATCCACTCAACTACTCTATTACCTAAAAACAAAGATCCCCCCTGCAACAAATGCATGCAAACAATCACACATACATACATTCACGTATACAAGCACATACATGCTTACAAAAGCAAATAAATACATTTCATGAGCGCTACATACATACATACATACATACATACATACATACATGCATGCATGCATGCATGCATACATACATACATACAGACATACAAACAAAACTAGATTGATTTGCAATCAAGCCCGATCCCCATGGTGCTCAATCTTAAGGAGAGTGGGAAAATTCCTTAGCTTCCTCACCATAGAACTCTCCCATCGCGTACGCACCTTCAACCTGAACAGACTTGCTGAGATACGCTCTCACCTCAATCGCGCTTACCATACCTTCTCTAACGATGACGACCATAAGGCCTCCAAGCGTACGATAAAAGTTTTCCAGTTTGATGTGAAACAGATGTTCACGCGGTTAGCCCAATCCAGCACAATGCAATCCCTACGTTTTGCCCTTGCCCATATCATCTTCCAACTACCAAAATCGAGAAACTGGAAACCGGTTGTATATATCTCCAAGACCCTCAAACAAAATGGCAAATATGACATTGGATGGAATCGCAACTATGCTCCACAAGACTACATCGCCTTCACATTCAATGATATGATCAACATCGTATCACTGGACTTTGCTCACTCCCACTTTACTCTTGGTGATGCTGTCTTACTTCAGAAGGATGGATGCCCGATCGGCGGATATCTCTCCGCCCCCCTTGCGCAAATGAAATGTATGTGCGATGAAGCAGTCTTAATCCGTACGTTGCTCACAACATTATCCAGAAAACGCATCTATGGCATACGTCAAATCGACGACCTCCTCTTACTTATGCTGGCAAACTGGGATGACGAACTGGAAATGAAGGAAGCACAGAAAATTCTTCAAGCAATACGTGACTCCGGTACCGCAACTGAATCACCCTCGCAACCCCATGCCTACACAGGCGGCCTCGGACTAGAAGAAAACATACTTGAGCCAGTAAATGATGCATACGAAGTCGACTTTGCTGGAACAGCCATACAACTACAACGAAACCCATCCCTTGGATTCAACATCCGACCACTCTTCAAAAACTGGAAAGATATGATGACTCTCAACTCTCAACCTATGCCGAGCCTCCCACCATACTCTCCCTATATCGATCGCACGATACTTCATGCAACTCTCGTGGGAATGCTAGCAAACTTTGCACGCCAAACTAACTCAGAAAACCTTCTCCTATCAGCTGCACTACAGCTTATGATGGAAATTCCCTTATAATCCATGCTCCATATGGAAAGCTGCACTTGATCGTGTCTACCGTCTCTGCCCCGAAGAATGGAGTGACCTCGCCATCGTGATCCGGACCTTTGCCTACCTCCCGGAAGATATGCGTAGTACGCTGACATATGCCGAGCAGTGCCAGTTCTTGAGAAAGACTTTCCCACAAGCTACCGACTCATGGCAACCAGAATAGCATAGTCACTACTGCCTACATCTAACCTCATACCGTATACCGAACTCATAACTTACGACCGAGTCCCCAATACGTATCCATACCATATATTCTAACTCCTTCATGCACTGCAGGCTCCCGGTATGACTAACGGGTGGACTAATAAATTCACTAAGGAACTGTAAAATTCACTAATACGTTTTACTGATGAACTTATTGCAAAATACTAATCACCAATCAAAACTTTTTCTAAATTTTACCAGTAACTTCCCATCCCAGGTGCACTGGGCAATTTGCCTTTTTACTTTGACAATTTCCCTTTTCACCCATATCAACTTGTAATTTTTCTCTCACTGGCCGTGCTACTTAACCTTCCACTCTAACAGAACTACATTCGTTACCACGCAACTACAACCATATGTAAATTCCTTGCACACTCCGGTTCATTACTGTCGGCTTTGCAATTAGAGTCACTAAACTTTACTATATTAAAGTTCAAGCAAACAGCTTTCAGAATCTTCAATCGGTTTGAAAAAGCATTAAGTAGTTTTTATAAAAGACTCGAATGAAGTTTGGTACAGCTTTTCACCAAATTGGATGGAAATTTTCCCGAATATTTTGGAAAAGTGTCCGGTATCGAATTTTTTTTTAATTCAAGCCAAGTGTCAAAAAAGCACAAGAAGATAGTAGGAAGCGAAAGCTATTTTTATCTTAAACTCACTTTCTTTCTGTGATCTAACTATGTAGCCTTGTTTATCGTGTCTCATTTGATAATGTTCTAATAAATTTTTGAGTAATTTTTCTCTTTGACTGCACATCATTCCTTGGAAAACAGTACTTCAAAAGGTGGTCAAATATGTCTTCTTGATAGTTTGCGACTGTTCTAGTCAGAGTTATTGAGTTATAAAGTTGCTAGTACACACTTATTGAAGTATCAATCAGTTTTTAATCAATAAAGCCTTATAAAACTACTTGAACTTGATAAACCATGTCAGGACTTTTTTTGCACGTCAAATATTTTGTGAACTCGGCTCTAAAACTCAATGAGAGGGTGAATATTATGTCCAGAAAACTCATGGAAACTGAACTCCAAGTCATAGAGCATGGTTTCAATCAATAAAAACGAAGGAGCATTATGTGTAGTACAAGTAATGATTCTTCAAAGTCAGGCTGTTGTCTGAGAGAAAAACAGTGATTTCAGGTCTGATGCCTCCAGAGTGATTTCAGTAAAAGTTATTGTTTTCAACTAAAATATACATTCAAAAAGGACTTCTGCACACTTCAAAAGGTACCTGGAGTGTCGAAAACATTATCCACAGATTCCAAGATGCATTTTTTGTGTTTTAAGAAAAATTCTGTTGACACTCCCAAAACTCATGAAGATTTTGAAAAAATCACATAAAATGACTTTTAATAAGTATGTGAACGAATTGCACTTGTTTCCTGACTAAAAAATAGCTAAACCTCTTCAAAAAGCAGTATCATTTTTTTTCGAAGTGCTGGAACACGGTTTTTGGTCAGATGGTTTGTTGTCCACACACATCAATATAAAAAATCCTTAAGCACAAGTAATTGAACATATGCTATCTACTCATTTACATAACACACCGTACAGCACATTCTCAAGCTGAGAAATACAAGGCACATTTTCTGACTTCTGACTGCCATCTTTTCCTAGCACGGTCGGCCCGCAAATCACCACAGAAAATGATTGAATTTCCGGGAAATTTTTCCAAAAAATGGTCAGAAATAGCCCAAACTCAGGAAGCATGTAAAATTGCAAAAAAAAAAAAAAATTTTTAAAATGTTTTCAGAATCAGAGAGTTCGTAACTTAAACTAGCTACCACCAAATTTTCGCAACCGCTTACCTTACGAAAAAAAAAGTTTTTTAAAAAAAAAAACAGTACATATTACCGTTAACGCTAGCAATAAAATTCAAATTCAAATTTTTTATTTTATTTCACTAGTACTTAGATCTCAGTGTGATCTTTAAAATAAAAAAATGTTTATAAAAAAAGGCTTGATAGCCCAGTGGTCAAGT
>WBZZ01001113.1:125000-127500 GCA_019918135.1 Paulinella micropora | reverse complement strand
CATATGTAAATTCCTTGCACACTCCGGTTCATTACTGTCGGCTTTGCAATTAGAGTCACTAAACTTTACTATATTAAAGTTCAAGCAAACAGCTTTCAGAATCTTCAATCGGTTTGAAAAAGCATTAAGTAGTTTTTATAAAAGGCTCGAATGAAGTTTGGTACAACTTTTCACCATATTGGATGGAAATTTTCCCGAATATTTTGGAAAAGTGTCCGGATGGCACAACGCTATCGAATTTTTTTTAATTCAAGCCAAGAGTCAAAAAAACACAAGAAGATAGTAGGAAGCGAAAGCTCTTTTTATCTTAAACTCACTTTCTTTCTGTGATCTAACTATGTAGCCTTGTTTATCGTGTCTCATTTGATAATGTTGGTTCTAATAAATTTTTGAGTAATTTTTCTCTTTGACTGCACATCATTCCTTGGAAAACAGTACTTCAAAAGGTGGTCAAATATGTCTTCTTGATAGTTTGCGACTGTTCTAGTCAGAGTTATTGAGTTATAAAGTTGCTAGTACACACTTATTGAAGTATCAATCAGTTTTTAATCAATAAAGCCTTATGAAACTACTTGACCTTGATAAACCATGTCAGGACTTTTTTGCACGTCAAATATTTTGTGAACTCGGCTCTAAAACTCAATGAGAGGGTGAATATTATGTCCAGAAAACTCGTGGAAACTGAACTCCAAGTCATAGAGCATGGTTTCAATCAATAAAAACGAAGGAGCATTATGTGTAGTACAAGTAATGATTCTTCAAAGTCAGGCTGTTGTCTGAGAGAAAAACAGTGATTTCAGGTCTGATGCCTCCAGAGTGATTTCAGTAAAAGTTATTGTTTTCAACTAAAATATACATTCAAAAAGGACTTCTGCACACTTCAAAAGGTACCTGGAGTGTCGAAAACATTATCCACAGATTCCAAGATGCATTTTTTGTGTTTTAAGAAAAATTCTGTTGACACTCCCAAAACTCATGAAGATTTTGAAAAAATCACATAAAATGACTTTTAATAAGTATGTGAACGAATTGCACTTGTTTCCTGACTAAAAAATAGCTAAACCTCTTCAAAAAGCAGTATCATTTTTTTTCGAAGTGCTGGAACACGGTTTTTGGTCAGATGGTTTGTTGTCCACACACATCAATATAAAAAATCCTTAAGCACAAGTAATTGAACACATGCTATCTACTCATTTACATAACACACAGTACAGGAGCACATTCTCAAGCTGAGAAATACAAGGCACATTTTCTGACTTCTGACTGCCATCTTTTCCTAGCATGGTCGGCCCGCAAATCACCACAGAAAATGATTGAATTTCCGGGAAATTTTTCCAAAAAATGGTCAGAAATAGCCCAAACTCAGGAAGCATGTAAAATTGCAAAAAAAAAAAAGATTTTTAAAAAATGTTTTCAGAATCAGAGAGTTCGTAACTTAAACTAGCTACCACCAAATTTTCGCAACCGCTTACCTTACGAAAAAAAAAAGTTTAAAAAAAAAAACAGTACATATTACCGTTAACGCTAGCAATAAAATTCAAATTCAAATTTTTTATTTTATTTCACTAGTACTTAGATCTCAGTGTGATCTTTAAAATAAAAAAATGTTTATAGAAAAAGCCTAGTATTAAAACATTTTTTTCCATAAAGCATCCGGTTTCATATTCACTAATGAACATAGAATTACATATGTCCTGAGTAGGAGCGTTGTTGGCTTCTTGCGGGGCTTCGTCCTCGACTTGGTTCGTAGTTTTGTTTTTTGTCGTCACGTTGGTAGGGTTGTTACTGGTGATGTGTGTTGCGAGGGGACCCCGATCTTCTTCTACGGCGTGGTGAGGTTGACTTGCTTCTCCGACAGTACGGGTAGAGAGAGAGAGAGAGAGAGAGAGAGAGAGAGAAAGAGATAGATAGGTCGATAGATAGATAGATAGATAGATAGATGGATAGATAGATGGATAGATGGATAGATAGATGGAGATTATTTGATATGTATGCTTTGTCTTATCTGCAGGAGGAGGAGGAGGAGGTATGACCATTACCACTATGACTGCTATTTGATAGTGTCTATCTGCAGTAGGAGGAAGAGGAGGTAGTATGATCGTTACTACTATCATTAGTAATATGATCACTACTATTATTGCTATTTGATATGTGTGCTGTGTCTGTCTGCAGGAGGAGGAAGAGGAGGTAGTATCATCATCAGTACTATTATTGCTATTGGATATGTGTGCTGTGTCTGTCTGCAGGAGGAGGAGGAGGAGGAAGAGGAGGTAGTATCATGATTACTACTATCATCGCTATTTTTGATATGTGTGCTGTGTCTGTCTGCAGGAGGAGGAAGAGGAGGTAGTATCATCATCACTACTATGCTATTGGATATGTATGCTGTGTCTAACTGCAGGAGCAGGAGGAAGAGGAGGTAGTATGATCATTACTACTATCATCGCTAGTTTTGATATGTGTGCTGTGTCTGTCTGCAGGAGGAGGAAGAGGAGGCAGT
>WBZZ01001113.1:112500-120000 GCA_019918135.1 Paulinella micropora | reverse complement strand
TAGTACGTCACGTCTCTGGCCTGGTTATGTGGATAAACTCAGCCAGTGTTTATCATTATTAAACTTTATTAAGAAACTTTCAAGCTGGCGGCTGAGGGTCGGTTATGCCGAAACTATGTTTCATTTTCCGCTTTCTTTTTGGCAGGCGGTTACTTTATTATTAATTTCGCTATGGCTGCTATTTTCTCCTGCATTTTTATTAATGCCATTTCTGTTTGCAGTTTTCCTTTTATTTGCCATTTTATGTGAACGCCTGTGAACGCTTGAGACATCCCATTTGACACTGTCAACGCTTTTAGATTGTTGGCTCAGAATTCGTCTCGATTTCATCTCTCGATTTGTGTCAATGCAGGTTACACCAGGCAAGACCGTGTCAGCTTTATGTGCGTCAGTCTGGGACGGTGGATGGTGCAAGATTCGATTCAAGGAGGAAGCCGGAATCATCCGAGCTGTCGGCACCGTCACCAAGAAGAACGGCCAAGACGAGTGGGATATCAAATTCCCATTTGCTGACAGCCCAGTTGACCACACTATCTACGAGTTTCTACTGCGCATTGAAGACCCATTACAAGTCCAAGCGGGAACATTCACTTACGATGACAAGCGATTCTACAACCGACCAAACGAGAAGAAAGCTGATGTCAACGAGACGGATTCGAAAGTCAAAACGCCTGTACGCAAGGGAGTCAACTTCAAGACCAACAGTGATCGCATACGGCAAATCCTCAGCGCAGCAACACTCAACGATGAAACTAAGGTGCTCCAAGTTGCGGACACCCTCAAAGCAATGTATCCTGCGGCGAGCATGCATGCATTGATCCGGGAGCACTTCGACCATTCTTCTGGCTATGTGGCGCAAGGCTCTACGGTTCCCCTCAAAGCCAGCGCGATGGCCTCGGCACTGGTCATGCGACACGCCTCTTGATATGCAATCATCGAGGCAGAAACTGGATCTAAACCCAGCAACCCCAAGCCAAGCAATGGCGGCGATCCGTTCAACGAAGCTTTGGCTCAAGAGAATTCTGATCTGCAGGGAGAGGTTGCACGACTCCGCAATCAGAAAGAACAGCTAGAACGCTCAGCAAAGCGTCTGAAGACAAACGACGGAGGACTTCGATGCATCCAACTGCACCTGGACGAGGACGACGAGATACAGCAAGAACAAAGCGGCACTTCAGGTCTGCGGCATGCACTTGCAAAGTTGGCGGACGATGAGGCAGATAGAGCGAAGATCCTAGATAAGTACGGCCTGAGAACCATCCCTGAAGTACACTTGTGCGATACGAAAACGCTACGACGGATAATCAAGGGCTATGGCGTCTCAGTCACTGAATTGCTCCCGGCGAAAGGAGTGGCGGAGTGCGGACAAGAGACGCGAACATCTGCAAAGGGAGCAATGACGAGCGAGCTTTTCTCACGACTTCTACGAGCGCTTTGCCGCATCACTGGGGCCATCCACACTCAGCACAAAGACGACGTCATGGAGCACTGGCAGGAAGTCATCGACTATCTACCCACACACACGTTACAGTCTGTAATGAAGTGGTCTTTCTCGGTTCGATGCCAGGTTCCTATGGGAGAGTGGGCGAGAGGACACAAGTCGCTGCGACTGGGCGCACTCATGCTCGTGCGTACTCCCAACCAAAACCAGAACCAGAAGTCTGGCGACAAACCGAAGCCTCAGTCTAGCAAAGACGCGACCTGTAAACAATGGGGTCTGGGACACTGCACATGGGGACCGAAATGCCGCTTCCAGCATGTCTGCCCCGTCTGTCCTGGTGTGGAGCACGTCAAAGCTGGGTGCCCCAAGAAAAATCAGTGGCCCTTCTGACTCTCTTTGTCTGAACAACCACAAGAACAAGAACGGCGAGTATCAGTAAGTAGTGGTACAAAGGGTGAGAGCATAGAAATAGTGCGCTTGCTAGCTGAGAGTGGTGAGAGCGATAGCGAGTGTGAGAATAGTGGTTGTCAGACTGCGCAAGAAGAGAATGCGAGAATTCAGGCAGTTGAGTTAGATGGCGTGCGACAAGTTGTGTGGGCAAGGGAGCAAAAAGGCAGTGATATGGGCGACGCAAGAAAATGTGGTGGGGCCGATGGGGATTGCGGCCTTTTCGGTAGTGCGAAGGGAGCGAACGAGAGAAATGTTTTATTATTATCTCAGGAGGCGAGAATGGCACGCCTCGCGGCCAAGGACAATGGCCACGCAATCGTGGGGCTCGATTCCCCTGGCCCCCTGGTCGTGAGGCGTCTCCCCCTCATTCCGCCTCAACATGTAGCTCATTTTTCTCTTTCATCTTCTTCCTTTCCTTCTGCTCTTCTTTCTTCTTCTGCTTTACCTTCTTTTGTTCTTCCTTCCTTTGTTCTGCCCTCTTCTTCTCTTCTTTCCCCTACGCTTCTACCTTCTTCTCTTCCTCTTTCCTCTTGTCAGTCTGCTTCTCTTCTGTCCTCCTCTCTTCTTCCTTCTTCTCTTCTTCTCTCCTCTGCTCCTCGTTCTTCTTCTTCTACTCTTTCTTTTCCTCCTTCTCTTCCTTCTTCTTCTCGTCGTAGGCATCCTTCTTCTCTTCGTGCTTCTTCTCTTCTATCTACTTCTCGTCCTTCCTGTTCTACTCATTCTTCTTCTCTCCCTTTCTCCAGTCCTTCTCCTCTTCTTTCATCTATATCTTCTTCTTCTTCTTCTTCTTCTTCTTCTTCTTCTTCTTCTTCTTCTTCTTCTTCTTCTTCTTCTTCTTCTTCTTCTTCTTCTTCTTCTTCTTCTCTTTGTCTTTCTCCTTCCCTTCTTCCTGCTTCTTCTTCTCCTCTTCCTTCTTCTCCTCTTCCTTCTCCTCCTCTTCCTTCTTCTCTTCCTTCTTCTCCTCTTCCTTCTTTTATTTGTTCTTCTTGTTCTCTTCTTTCTTCTCCTTCTCTTTGTTCTTTTCCTTCTCTTCCTTCTTCTCTTCCTTCTTCTTCTCTTCCTTTTTATTCTCTTCCTTCTTCTCTTCGTTCTTCTTCTTCTCTTCTTTCTTCTCCTTCTCTTTGTTCTTCTCCTTCTCTTCCTTCTTCTTCTTTTCCTTCTTCTTCTTTTCCTTCTTCTTCTCTTCCTTCTTCTTCTCTTCCTTCTTCTTCTCTTCCTTCTTCTCTTCCTTCTTCTCCTTCTCCTCCTCTTCCTTCGTTTTTTCTTCCTTCTTCTTCTCTTCCTTTCTCTCCTTCACTTTGTTCTTCTCTTTCTCTTTGTTCTTCTCCTTCTCTTCGTTCTTCTCTTCGTTCTTCTCTTCCTTCTTCTCCTCTTCCTTCTTCTCTTCGTTCTTCTCTTCGTTCTTCTCTTCCTCCTTCTCTTCCTTTCTCTCCTTCTCTTCGTTCTTCTCCTTCTCTTCATTCTTCTCTTTCTTTTTCTTCTCGTCCTTCTTCTCGTCCTTCTTCTCTTCCTTCTCCTCCTCTTCGTTCTTCTTCTTCTTCTTCTCTTCTTTCTTCTTCTCTTCCTTCTTCTTCTCTTCCTTCTTCTTCTCTTCCTTCTTCTTCTTTTCCTTCTTCTTCTCTTCCTTCTTCTTCTCTTCGTTCTTCTTCTCTTCGTTCTTCTTCTTCTTCTTCTCTTCCTTCTTCTTCTCTTCCTTCTTCTTCTCTTCCTTCTTCTTCTCTTCCTTCTTCTTCTCTTCCTTCTTCTTCTCTTCCTTCTTCTTCTCTTCCTTCTTCTTCCCTTCCTTCTTCTTCTCTTCCTTCTTCTTCTCTTCCTTCTTCTTCTCTTCCTTCTTCTTCTCTCCCTTTTTCTTCTCTTCCTACCTCTCCTTCTCTTCTTTCTTCTCCTTCTCTTCGTTCTCCTCTTCATTCTTCTTCTCTTCCTTTTTCTTCTCTCCCTTTTTCTTCTCTTCCTTCTTCTTCCCTTCCTTTTTCTTCTCTTCCTTTTTCTTCTCTTCCTTCTTCTCTTCCTTCCTCTTCTCTTCCTTCTTCTCTTCTTCCTAATTCTTCTGCTCTCTTTCTTTCTTCGTCTCTTCGCTTTTCTTCTTCTTCTCCTTCTTCTCCTTCTTCTTCATCTTCTTCTTCTTCTTCTTCTTCTTCTCTTCCTTCTTCTTCTCTTCCTTCTTCTTCTCTTCCTTCTTCTTCTCTTCCTTCTTCTTCTCTTCCTTCTTCTTCTCTTCTTCCTAATCCTTCTGCTCTCTTTCTTTCTTCGTCTCTTCGCTTTTCTTCTTCTTCTTCTTCTTCTTCCTCTTCTTTTTCTTTTTCTTCTTCTTCTTCTTCTTCTTCTTCTTCTTCTTCCTCTTCTTCTTCTTCTTCTTCTTCTTCTTCTTCTTCTTCTTCTTCTTCTTCTTCTTCTTCTTCTTCTTCTTCTTCTTCTTCTTCTTCTTCTTCTTCTTCTTCTTCTTCTTTTTCTTCTTCTTCTTCTTCTTCTTCTTCTTCTTCTTCTTCTTCTTCTTCTTCGTCTTCGTCTTCTTCTTCTTCTTCTTCTTCTTCTTCTTCTTCTTCTTCTTCTTCTTCTTCTTCTTCTTCTTCTTCTTCTTCTTCTTCTTCTTCTTCTTCTTCTTCTTCTGCTGCTGCTGCTGCTGCTGCTACGGCTACTGCAGCTGCTACTATTACTCCTAGTACTATGACTACTACTGCTGTTGCTGCCTTTTCTTCTTCTCCTTCTTCTCCTCCCTCTTCTTCTTCTTCTGCTTCTTCTTCTTTTTCTTCTTCTTCTTCTTCTTCTTCTTCTTCTTCTTCTTCTTCTTCTTCTTCTTCTTCTTCTTCTTCTTCTTCTTCTTCTTCTTCTTCTTCTTCTTCTTCTTCTTCTTCTTCTTCTTCTCTTTCTTCTCTTTCTTCTACTTCTTCTGCTGCTTCGTTGGCTTGGCATCGCGCCGGGGCGTCCGCGCCGTTGTCCAACCGCGAACGCCTCGGCGCGAGGCTTGATTCAAGTTCTTT
Source organism: Paulinella micropora (assembly GCA_019918135.1). Taxonomy (NCBI): domain Eukaryota; phylum Cercozoa; class Imbricatea; order Euglyphida; family Paulinellidae; genus Paulinella; species Paulinella micropora. Next base: position 115,131 of record WBZZ01001113.1, on the reverse strand, counting down.
TTCACCGTGGGTTTGGGAGAGGGTGAAGCACGAAGCAGAAGAGGCCATGGGGGCCTTCGTTAAATTTGTTTTCATCCCTAAGCACATAGGTGCAGTCGATGTACCGAGTGCTTTCGCGGGCGTAACAAAAGTAAACCGGCCACCGGTCCCGGAGGCGTTCGCCAACGTGCCGAGAGTGTACGCGCCGCCGGTTCCGGGCCTCGCATCAGCGCCACCTAATGACACTAGCACGCACCCGTGGTTGCAGTTCTGGTGGGTACCGTGGGATAAGGCCGCGTCCCACGCGGACATTGACAGCTTCATTGCAGCCGGCGTGGTGATCTTGACCGCGTCGCCAGGTGCGATCTCCGAGTGGGCGGGCGAACTATGGACGACCCACTGTTGGTGGCAAGCCGAAAGGGACAATGGACGACCTCCCCCTACCACGACGCAGAGGCTTGTGTTAGCGGACTTTAGGACCGTGAGAGGCCGCGGGCGCGATGTCATCGAGCTTATCGTTCTACCCAACCGGCACCGAGTGCGACAGACTTCAAGAGTCAGGCTTCCTCCCTTCGAGGGAGAAGTCGCAACATACAAGACAATGCTGCGGCTGGCAACGATTGCCGACTTGGCCGACAAGTGCCCTGATCTTTCCCAGTCAGAACGAGGCTGGCTCAAGGCCTCCTGTGCAGCGCAGCGCACCGAATATAGAGGAGTAGGAGAATTCTTACGAGACTATTCCCGCAAATGCACAGCCGACGTTGAAGCCAAGAGATGGGCGGCGGTCTGCGACAGAGTAGCCGAAGGCAAATCTTTGGGCCCATTCGACAGACCACCTTTCCCCAACGAATCTTGCCCGCATCAAGCGATCGTAGCATATGAATTTACGATTCCAAAGAGCAAGTGGGATCCTACCTCCAACGCTATTCGCAATATCAACCATGCATCATACCCTCGAGGTCTTTCAGTGAATGACCTCACACCGAGGGTGGACATTGGCGTGATATACTTCACGTTTGCGCAGCATATCTTCAATATAACTAAGCTAGGTCGCGGGTGTTTCGCCTTCGGCGGGGATGTGCAAGATGCATACAGTCAGATCGGAGTTCGCGCGACGGACCTGTACCAACAAGTGTCGGCAGCTTGGGACGAGGATGGCAGGCGGCATTTCCTCGTTGAGCTATGCGGCAAGTTCGGCAGCGTTTCCGCAGGCGACAACTTTGCAAGAATCATGTCATTGCTCAAGATCATCGGGGCGAGCCAACGCGACCGCATCGAGTTCGATAACTATGTCGACAACATTGTTTCCGAAGCCAAGACCAAGCCAGTGGCGACTACACGTTTGCGCAAATTGGTGGCATTCTTCCGGAACATCGGCATCGAGCTGCATGAGATCTTTTGTGGCCAGCAATACTCCTTTCTGGGATGGGACATTGACACCGTGCGCTGGCTCGTGATCATGCCTGAAAAGAGGATGGCGATAGTCCTGCCGCGCCTGGACGCGCTTGCGGTTGCGACTTGGACTTCGTCAGAGGACTATGCTTCTTTCAAGGGCCTGCTAACATGGCTAGCAACAGTCATTGCTTGGCTCCGGCCCTTAGTCGGACATATGCACGAATGTCATGCAGCCATGTTGCGACGGGGCGTGAGCGGGGGCAGAGTGAGCGGGCGTGCCCAGAGCGGAGCCGCATGGGCAGCAGGACTATTGCGACGAACACAAGGCTCCTTTTCCATCACTGACATGAACCGTACCGGGACCTTCAGCCAGAGCTCGTTAGTGTGGGAAGGTGATAGCAAGTGTATCACCATCTGGGGCGATGCGAACTATACTCAGGGTTCGCGGCTTGGGCGAGCTTGGCTAGTCGCCTCAGATGGCGCTGAGCGAGGATATTTTCTTTCAGAAGAGTGGAGAGAAGAGGATGAGGAACTTTTCATAGCTGAGTCAGGCGAGGACGCGGCATCGAGGCGAGAGCTCTTTAATTATTTGCAGGCTGTGTGGGAGCTGCATATGATGACGGGGTGTGTGCGTTTCTGTGTGGTGGGTGATTGTGCGCCGGCTTGTGCGTGTATCGCGAAAGCACATTCATCTACGCCTGGCATGCAGGCTATCCTTGATATTTATCTGTGGCTTTTTGCGGAGCGATGTATTAGCGTTCTTGCTTTCAGAGTTGAGAGAGAACGTCTGTCTGTTGTCGCTTTGGCCCGTGGGCAGGTGGAGAAGGCGGTGAGTCTTCTAGCGAAAGGGACATCTTTCAAGCTTGGTTTGCGGGGCATCCAGCGACCAAGACCGCGGGCTGGCTAGTGGAGGAGGCCGTGGCGTATCTGGATAACGGGCTAGCCTATAGCACAAGCCGCAGCTACGCCTCTGGAGTCAACCGCCTCAAGCTCTTTGCCAAGGCCTTCGGGAATGGCGACTGGGAAGTTCGGTGGTGGGAGCCTGACCCGGCTCTCCTTATTTTATTCATGTCGTACGTGATCGGACAGATTTCGGTGGGCTCACTGAAAGTATATTTGTATGGTATTCGCAATTTTTGTTTGGCTCATGGACAAGATGATCCGCTCAAGAACTATCATGTGGAACGATGCTGGAGAGGGATCAAGCGGAGCAAGAAGAAAGGAAAGGATGCGCGCTTGACTCTGACGGTCGATCTG
>WBZZ01001113.1:95000-110000 GCA_019918135.1 Paulinella micropora | reverse complement strand
CATAGGCCATCGGTCCTTTCCATGGGCTGATTGGTATAAAGCTCCTAGAGTAATGTTCTATGCAGTCACTTCCTTTATTCCACCGATTGGTGTGGAGACTTTCCTTATGGAATGGAGGACTGGATGCACATGGCCTTTTGGCTCAGCAATTTGCACGAGATACACTATTATTGTTATTATAATTATTATTATTATTACTACTATTATGGACACCGTGATAGCCCAGTGGTCAAGTTCTACCATCTGGGCCCTGTCGCCAGTTCGATTCCCGTCGGTGCCACCAGTATTTTCATTGAACATACCGGTCTATTTCTGGACCAGTATTTTCATTGAACATACCGGCCCGTCTGGAAGTGTTGGAACTGCCCTTGCGGGGCTGTCATTAGAGCTTATCGTCAATTCTTCGTACTCCCCTCACGGGTGAGACGATGGAGGCGCATGTGCAGAAATGCATCAGCAATTGACAGAGAAGCACTATTACTACTATTATTATTATTATTACTATTATTTCGGTGCCACCAGTATTTTCATTGAACGTAACGATCCGTCTGGACCAGTATTTTCATTGAACATACCGGCCCGTCTGGAAGTGTTGGAACTGCCCTTGCGGTGGTGTCATTAGAGCTTATCGTCAATTCTTCGTACTCCCCTCACGGGTGAGACGATGGAGGCGCATGTGCAGAAATGCATCAGCCATTGACAGAGAAGCACCACTATTATTATTATTATTATTATTATTATTATTATTATTATTATTATTATTATTATTATTATTATTATTATTATTATTATTATTATTATTCAGGGAGTACATAGGCCATCGGTCCTTTCCATGGGCTGATTGGTATAAAGCTCCTAGAGTAATGTTCTATGCCGTCACTTCCTTTATTCCACCGATTGGTGTGGAGACTTTCCTTATGGAATGGAGGACTGGATGCACATGGCCTTTTGGCTCAGCAATTGGCAGGAGATACACTATTATTATTATTATTATTATTATTATTATTTTGGGGGGCACCAATACATGGTTGGGTGTCACCGCCACACGGCGGGGTTGGGGCCGTTGGCAGCTTGTTATGAGGGGTACATAATCAGTGCTCCACTGATTCATGAGACGGAAACTTTTACTGAGAGAAGCTCTCTCACCACGCTCACGGCTCTTGGCTCGGGGTGGCCTCTGGTATCACTCGGGGTGCGGGGGGTGGGGGTTATCTGAGGGAGGGGGTTGGGCTCAGTGGGTCACTGGACAGGTTGGTTAACTAAACTACTGTCGGTATGAGTGGGAATGAAGGCGACAGGCTCCACACATTTCCACAAGCCTTGAAATCACTCAACTGCCACAGTAGCGACTGCCTGGACGCGGGGCTCCTGACTCACCCTCTCTCCCAGAACCCCTCGTGCTCACTTTGCGGATGCCATGGGGATGCTCTGGCGGAGGGTCGGGACGTGTTGGGTGCATGTGACCGGGCCTGTCACTTAGTGTTCTCGGTAGATGACTCTTTTGTAGCTTCTATCGGACGCAGGGTGGCTTGCCACGACACCTCAATGATGCATAGTACGTCACGTCTCTGGCCTGGTTACGGGGGCGGGTAACTGAGGCGGGTTCCTGAAGGCTGGTTACGGAAGCTATGTTATTGTTGCTGGGTTCCTGGCTGCTATGTTATTGTTGTTGGGTTCCTGGCTGCTATGTTATTGTTGTTGGGTTCCTGGCTGCTATGTTATTGTTGTTGGGTTCCTGGCTGCTATGTTATTGTTGTTGGGTTCCTGGCTGCTATGTTATTGTTGTTGGGTTCCTGGCGGCGTACATGTTTATGCTTTTTTAAGGGTTGAGCTTTAAATAACCCCACTCGGGTCTTCTTTTATCGAGCTCACCACTCGGTGGATGGAGGCCTGGGGTAGACTTATACGATGTTTTTGATGCTAGGTTCCGTCTCCAGGGATTCGACTGGCATCGCTGCTTTGCCTCACCGCACTGCCTCGCCCACACATCCACGCTGGAACACCGTTTCTCCTCTTGCTCTTGTACCTATGTCGCACACAGCTATGAGCTCACGCCGATGAGTGGTTGTGACGAGGTGCACCCAGCTGGATTGCGGGCGAGCCACGGCGGCCTCGCTCTCGCTCGCTCTCTCTCTCTCTCTCTCTCTCTCTCTCTCTCTCTCTCTCTCTCTCTCTCTCTCTTTTTTTGTTTTTTTTTGTTTTTTTTTTGTTGCTTTGCTTGGCTTTGCTTTGGGCGAGGCCTAGCTTCCACATGGGCGGGCTGAGCCTATGAGGGGCGCACGATAAGCGTTCCATTGATTTATGAGACGGGTCCCAATTACTGAGAGTAACTCATGTGAGTTGCTCATCATACTCATGGCTCTTGGCTCGGGGTGGCCTCTGGAATCACAAGGGGTGGGCACTGGGGGAGGGGGTTGTGTTCAGAGGGTCACCGCGAAAGATGGTCAACCAAACTACTGTCGGTCGGAGTTTGTACGAAGGCGAGAGGCCCTACACCTTACCACAAGCCTTGAAACGACTAAATGACCAAAGTAACGACGGACCGGAGCGGGGCTCCTGGCTCACCCTCTCTCTCAGCACTCTTCGTGCTCATCCTGCGGATGCCATGGGGTTGCTCTGGCGGAGGGTTATGGGGTGGTGGGTACACGTGCACGGGCCTGTCACTCTGTGCTCTCGGTAGATGACTCACTTGCAGCGTTTATCGGACGCAGGGTGGTTTGCCACGACACCTACCTCGATGATGCACAGCGGGTCCTGCCTCGTGCCTGGTTACGGATGCAGGTGAGTGTTTGTGTGTCTTCCTATACATACGTACCCGTATGCTTTTTAAGGGTTGAGCTTTAAATAACCCCACCTGGGTCCTCATTTATCGAGTTTACAACTCGATCAATGCGGCACCGGGGTCCCATACCACTTATGTCAGGTTCTTATGCGAAGAGCGCGGCCGCTAGTGCTGGCCCTATGGGTCAAGGCGGTAATCCTTTAGGTTTAGACGTTCCCCGTGGGAGTGCGCCTGCGGGTGGCGATGGCTACTCGGCCGGGGTGGGGTGGTCGAGTGCTCGCGTACCTGACGGGCAACCTGAATCACGTAGAGCCAGCAATCCTGCTGCATCTCGATCACCCTCCCCAACCTCGGAAGAGAAGTCACGTCCGGAAAGGTCTGGTCACGGCGTGTGGCAAGCGGTACCGCCACCGAGGAGGTGGCGGAGGAAGGTACGAAATGAGCTGGATAAGAGATGTTGCATAGTATGGGGGCTATCGCATGTCTCTCAGACAGTGGTCATGGCGCGAGAGCTCCGAATTCTCGGTCTCGGGGAAGTCGAGGTGGAATTCGCGGGCAGAGGTAGTGGGCGACATTTGCGGATTAAATGTGCGTCTTGTGAGGAGGCGGAGAAGATGGTGCGGCTGCTGCGGGAGCGTAAGTTCTTCACGGGAAAGGTTCACGTTGCGACGGGTAGGACTTTCCGGGAAAGAGAGAAGCAGCGGGCTGCACGGGGGGGTGCCCAGTATGTAGAGATGCAGAGGGAGCTTCGCAAGCAGGGATTTGGCTACTGGGTGCTCGACGTGGAAGTCGACGAGCCCCAGGGCGAAGCCTCAAGCGGTGAATCTCCCTTGGCGGAGTGGGGCGGGATGCGGGAGCTGGAGGAGCTGGGGCGGAGGGTGCAGGATGGGCCGTGGAGGGTGGCGGAGGGCTCCAGGCGGGCTCAACCGAAGCGCAGGCATCGGCATCAGCTTCGTTCTTCCCAATTTGTGAAAGGTTTCCCACTGAGGGTGGCCTCACATAATTGGCAAGGCAAAGTGGGTGCGGATAGCCCAGGCTTTGGGGAATGGCCGGAGCACTACAAGGAGCGAGGCTGGGTGATCGTCGGAGTCCAGGAGCACAACCTATCGTCGCAGAAGGTGGAGAAGCTCCAAGTCGACGGCTTCGCAGTCCTCGGCAAAGCGGCTGCAACTGGTGCGGGCTCGCGTCTCTTGGGGGGAGTCTTGACGTTGGTGGCCAACTATCTGGCACCGTGCGCTACCATTGTACAGGCGCCTGTTCCACACCCACAGCAATTGTGGGTGAGGCTGTCGTCTGGGAGCGCGACGGCGTCGGATGTGTTCGTCGGCAACGGCTACTTCCCCCAAGAAAATCAACGAGAGGAATCTATTGCAGCCTATGAGGCGTGGCAGGCGGCCGTCTCCTACTTCGCCACCAAAGGTCATGTGGTTACGGTTGGTGATGCTAATGCTAAGCTGGGGCCCGCCAGAATAGCGCGGGAGGAGGGAGTGGTGGGCCTCTTTGGCGAGATAGATGGGAGGGGTAGAGGGGATAGGAGTGAGAATGGTGAGTTGCTGGCTGCGATGCTTGTTGCCACGGGGTTGCGCAATCTCAGTGGGTTTTCGCAGCCACGGGGGGACAAATATTGGTGGTCTAGGCAGGAAAATGTAGGTGGACGAAGGCATCTACTGGATTACATCTGCGTCTCTTCCGAGCTGGCGGAGGAGGCAAGCTTCGGCGTCGACGAGGTAGACCTTGATACCGACCACAAAGCTGTGTGGGCGGAACTGGTCTGGGGGGGACAGCCACCCCCCAAAAAGCAGGTAAAGAGGTACAAAGCATTCAAGGCAGAGCGCTTGATAGGCAGGGTAGTTGAGGGTAAGGAGAGTGAGCTGTCTAAGCTTAGGTTGAAGTACGACGAGACCTTTGCAGCTGGTATATCGGGGCTGTTGCCAGATGGCCTCCCAGATCTATCAGCAGTGGAGGACCCGGATGAGCTTCAGCAGGAGGTAGATAGGGTCGCTAGCTTAGTGGTCCGAGCTTTCACGGGCGCAGCCGTGAAGGTCTTGGGAGTTCGGGTGATTAGGCCAGGGTTTACTAATGCATGGTTTGATGAGAGTCTTAGGGAAGCGATTGCGCGACGGAGAGAGGCATACGGCCTCTGGCGAAGGAATGAGGCCAACCGAGAGGCCTGGCAAAGATATCAAGAAGCGAGGAAGGCGGTCAGAAGGTTATGCAAGGAGAAGAAGGAGCAAGCGTGGAAGCGGGTCCAGAATGACACCGCTGCCAACTTCAGGAGCGCTACCATGGCCACGTACTGGAAGCTGTCAAAGCGTTTGGGCGGGGTTCGGCGGTCGAACGCTTCTGCTCCTGTTCGGAAGCCCGATGGCACTCTGGCATGCACACTCCGGGAAAAACTACAAGAATGGGAAGAATACCGCCGACGTATGGTGGTCCCCAAAGAAAACCAGTTTTTGGAGGATGCATGTGTAGAGGAAGTCGGTTCTGATGAGGAAGCAGCGCGGATTGAGCCCGAGCGGAAGGCCCGCGAAACCTTCCAGTATAACGACAACCTGCGCGACCAATTCGAGGCCATGGCGCAAGCCGAGGAGATCCGGACTGAGACGGGCCCGCTGGACTATGATTACACCGAGAAGGAAGTGGAGCTCTGCCAGGAAAATCTCCAGAATCACAAAGCGTGCTCACCGGATAAGATCAAGAACGAGATGCTCAAGTACGGAGGCACGCGGATTGTGAGCTTTCTGGTGCGCTTCTTCAACTGGTTGAAATCGTGCGAATACACCCCCAGCGACTGGGGCAAAGCGATTATCGTCAACATCCCAAAAGGAGGGGACCCAACCGATCCGGAAAATTGGAGAGACATCGCGATTCTGAGCTGTCTGGGTAAGATGTATCTGTCCCTTATGGCGGCGAGGCTTATGGCTTCATCGATCAGCCGGGCAGGCTTCGCCCAGAGCAGGGTGGGTTCCGGCCAAAACGTAGTACGGGGGACCAGATTTTTGTCCTTAAGGAGCGTCTGCGCCTTAGACAACAAGCTGGCCTCCGTTCTTTCGTTTTGTTCGTGGATCTGAGAAAGGCATTCCCTACGGTTTGGCGGGCCGGGTTGTTTCAGAGGCTAACCCAGATGGGGGTACAGGGCAAGTTCTATCGCATTCTGCGGCGTTTTTACCGAAGAACGTCATCGCGAGTGCTAGTCGATGGCGAACTCACTGGTGAAGTGCTGGAAGAGATGGGAGTTCAGCAAGGGTCGCCGTTGTCACCGTCGCTGTTCAACGTCTTCATGGATGAGCTAACGGTCCGAATCGCGAAAGAGTTGGAGATCGAGGACCTCAACCGCATCGAAGACATACGGACCCTGCTTTACGCCGACGACGTTGCGGTAATTGCGCATAGTGTCACGGAGCTTCAACAGATTGTAAATGTCGTGGCGACATTCGTGGAGGACTATCGGCTTGAAATCAATCTGAAACCGGGCAAGACGGAAGTCATGCCGATATACGGGCACGCCAAGTCAAAAAAGTCGCCCCCATGCGTGAAGTTCCGGGGCAAGGTTCTCAACGTCACCGACCACTACAAATACCTGGGAGTTCTGCTCACGGACACCCTCTCCGATAAACCGCAAGCGAAGCGGGCGGCGGAAATCACTGTAGCGGGAACGGCTGCCTGCTACTCCCTCTGGATTGCCCATGAAGTTCCAGCGCGTCTTCGGCTGATGAATTGGCAGCAAATGGTTGGCGCAAAGTTGCTTTACGCATCGGCTTTTTGGGATCTGCCGGGCGCGAACAAGCTGAGTAAGCTGGAGGGCGCGTTGGTAGCGCCCCTGCGGGTCATCTTGGGTGTTGGTACGCGCACAAGCGGCTGCATCACCAGGGGTTTAGGCCGCACGCCGAGTTTTAGCATCCTTGCCAAGGCGGCCCGGCTTCGGTTCCTAGGGCGCATCGAGTTACTGGGCAACACAGCGTTAACACGCAGGCTTTACAACACGGGTCGGTGCAAATGGAAGGAAGATACGGAAAATTTGATCTTAGCAGATCACAGGCTGCGGGAGGGCTTGGATGCGCTCAAGCGGGTCGTGAACGAAGATGGCACGGTAGATGATAAGGACTGGCGGGCCGCTCTGGCGAACTGGAACGAGGTGGTAAAGCAATGGTCTGTCCGGCAGGAAGTAGCTGGCTGGGAGCGGCAGGCTAAGCCCTCTGATGGGCTTAGGGTGCTGCTTAGCCAGATGTCTTCCCGCTCTGCTTTCCCACGTTGGCGGGCGCTGGAGGGGGGAAGTCACAACCTTATCAGAAGGCGATTGTTGAGCTGCAACAATCGCCTTCGCCTCTACCGATCCAAATTTGGCTCATGCTCGCCGGACTGCTCAAGCTGTTTCGCCTTGTGTGGCACTGAGGTTAACGAGTCGTTACGTCACTTCCTGCTGCATTGCTCAACGTTTGCGAGCTCTCGTGAGGCACTGTTTAAGTTTATCGATGAGGCGCAAGCCCGGCAGCCCCTCGTGCTGAATCGAGGAGGGCTTTATCACAGGGAAGTGCGGGAGGCAGAGGAGGAGATGAGGCTCTTCAAAGAGGAATGGCTGAAGGGGGAGGATGAAAAGATGGCGGCGATGCTCGGCGTTTTGTTTATCCCTGTCCCAGAAGAGGTGGAGGAGGAGTTAGGAAGGTTTGTTGCCACCATCTGGAAGGAGTGGGAGGAGTTGGAGGCGCAGACCAGGGAGGCAGAGGGGGCGGAGGAGGAGGAGGAGGTGATCGACCTCACGGTCGTTCAGGAGGTGGGTAGAAGGAGGGGAAGGCCTAGTCAGGTAGAATGTCTGGCTAGATCTGTTGTAGGTGGAGGTCAGCGCAGCGTCGCGGACTTCTTCTCGGCAGATAACTCCTCTCACTCCTTGCACCCACTTGCACATGCACAGCACGCTCATTTGCACATTGCACTGCCAGTCGAGTCTTTGGAGCGGAGCCGCGTCACCGAACGGTCCCGTGCTACCAATAGAGGCACATGTCCGACAGGATCAAAGGCCAATTGACTGATAAGTCTATTATTCTTATTATTATTATTATTATTATTATTATTATTATTATTATTATTATTATTATTATTATTATTATTATTATTATTATTATTATTCTTGTCCTTGTTCTTGTTCTTGTTCTTGTTCTTGTTCTTGTTCTTGTTTTTGTTTTTGTTCTTGTTCTTGTTCTTGTCCTTGTTATTATTATTATTATTATTATTATTATTATTATTATTATTATTATTATTATTATTATTATTAGGGAGTACATAGGCCATCGGTCCTTTCCATGGGCTGATTGGTATAAAGCTCCTAGAGTAATGTTCTATGCCGTCACTTCCTTTATTCCACCGATTGGTGTGGAGACTTTCCTTATGGAATGGAGGACTGGATGCACATGGCCTTTTGGCTCAGCAATTGGCAGGAGATACACTATTATTATTATTATTATTATTATTATTATTATTATTATTATTATTATTGTTATCATTATTATTATCATTATTCCGTCGGTGCCACCAGTATTTTCATTGAACATACCGGTCCGTCTGGATCAGTATTTTCATTGAACATACCGGTCCGTCTGGAAGTGTTGGAACTGCCCTTGCGGGGGTGTCATTAGAGCCTATCGTCAATTCTTCGTACTCCCCTCACGGGTGAGACGATGGAGGCGCATGTGCAGAAATGCATCAGCCATTGACAGAGAAGCACTATTATTATTATTATTATTATTATTATTATTATTATTATTATTATTATTATTATTATTATTATTATTATTATTATTATTATTCCAGTTCGATTCCCGTCGGTGCCACCAGTATTTTCATTGGACACCGTGATAGCCCAGTGGTCAAGTTCTACTATTTGGGCCCTGTCGCCAGTTCGATTCCCGTCGGTGCCACCAGTATTTTCATTGAACATACCGGTCCGTCTGGACCAGTATTTTCATTGAACATACCGGTCCGTCTGGAAGTGTTGGAACTGCCCTTGCGGGGGTGTCATTAGAGCCTATCGTCAATTCTTCGTACTCCCCTCACGGGTGAGACGATGGAGGCGCATGTGCAGAAATGCATCAGCCATTGACAGAGAAGCACTATTATTATTATTATTATTATTATTATTATTATTATTATTATTATTATTATTATTATTATTATTATTATTAGTAGTATTAGTAGTAGTAGTATTATTATCATCATCATCATCATCCAGTAAAGCTGCAATCCACTCAACTACTCTATTACCTAAAAACAAAGATCCCCCCTGCAACAAATGCATGCAAACAATCACACATACATACATTCACGTATACAAGCACATACATGCTTACAAAAGCAAATAAATACATTTCATGAGCGCTACATACATACATACATACATACATGCATGCATACATGCATGCATGCATACATACATACAGACATACAAACAAAACTAGATTGATTTGCAATCAAGCCCGATCCCCATGGTGCTCAATCTTAAGGAGAGTGGGAAAATTCCTTAGCTTCCTCACCATAGAACTCTCCCATCGCGTACGCACCTTCAACCTGAACAGACTTGCTGAGATACGCTCTCACCTCAATCGCGCTTACCATACCTTCTCTAACGACGACGACCATAAGGCCTCCAAGCGTACGATAAAAGTTTTCCAGTTTGATGTGAAACAGATGTTCACGCGGTTAGCCCAATCCAGCACAATGCAATCCCTACGTTTTGCCCTTGCCCATATCATCTTCCAACTACCAAAATCGAGAAACTGGAAACCGGTTGTATATATCTCCAAGACCCTCAAACAAAATGGCAAATATGACATTGGATGGAATCGCAACTATGCTCCACAAGACTACATCGCCTTCACATTCAATGATATAATCAACATCGTATCACTGGACTTTGCTCACTCCCACTTTACTCTTGGTGATGCTGTCTTACTTCAGAAGGATGATGCCCGATCGGCGGATATCTCTCCGCCCCCCTTGCGCAAATGAAATGTATGTGCGATGAAGCAGTCTTAATCCGTACGTTGCTCACAACATTATCCAGAAAACGCATCTATGGCATACGTCAAATCGACGACCTCCTCTTACTTATGCTGGCAAACTGGGATGACGAACTGGAAATGAAGGAAGCACAGAAAATTCTTCAAGCAATACGTGACTCCGGTACCACAACTGAATCACCCTCGCAACCCCATGCCTACACAGGCGGCCTCGAACTAGAAGAAAACATACTTGAGCCAGTAAATGATGCATACGAAGTCGACTTTGCTGGAACAGCCATACAACTACAACGAAACCCATCCCTTGGATTCAACATCCGACCACTCTTCAAAAACTGGAAAGATATGATGACTCTCAACTCTCAACCTATGCCGAGCCTCCCACCATACTCTCCCTATATCGATCGCACGATACTTCATGCAACTCTCGTGGGAATGCTAGCAAACTTTGCACGCCAAACTAACTCAGAAAACCTTCTCCTATCAGCTGCACTACAACTTATGATGGAAATTCCCTTATAATCCATGCTCCATATGGAAAGCTGCACTTGATCGTGTCTACCGTCTCTGCCCCGAAGAATGGAGTGACCTCGCCATCGTGATCCGGACCTTTGCCTACCTCCCGCCCGCCCGCCCTGCCCTCAACACGGCATCACTTGTGCCTGTTCCCTCCCGACGGGCGCTCGGACTCGCAACCCTGGCCGCATCCAACCAGAACAGAGAATAGATCAGACAACAGAACAATATCTCAACATTCAAGATAACATTTTCTTCATATTCATGTAAATACATACATATGTAAACTATGCTACACTATACTATATATAATATATATATAGTATATTACATTACATTATATTACGTTATATTACGTTAAATTGCATGATATTACATAATACTGTTCAGAATGTATTAACTTATATTACTTTGTATGATTACACACTCTATCATCTGGTGGTGTATTGTCTCGTGCCTTATCCGTGCAGCGCGCGCGCGACTTCGGGAAGCTGTCATGCCCCAGCCCGCCGACAGCTCTTGGGACAAGCAGCGGCGCCCCACGCCACCGTACACACACACACACACACACACACACACACACACACACGCACACACGCACGCACACGCACGCACGCACGCACGCACACGCACGCTCGCACACACACACACACACACATACACAAACACACAAACACACACACACACACACACCACACACACCACACACACACACACACACACACACACACACACACCACACACACACACACACGCACACACGCACGCCCGCATGACAATAATATATTATGATATATTATGTTATATTGATATTATTACTTATTATTATGTTGTGTTATGTTGTGTTATGTTATGTTATGTTATGTTATGTTGTATTACATCATACACTAGACGAGCTGCTGCACAAGCTATTGCAGCGACATGATTGATTTATGTGTGTCTCCCCTCTGCAATATAAATGTGAATATGTCAAATTAATACAGTATGTATGTCTGTATGTATGTATGTATGTATGTATGCATGTATGTATTGTATGTATTGTATGTATGCTATGTATTCTGGTGGTTGATCTATGTGTTGTATGTATTGCATGTATGTATGTATGTATGCGTTGCATGTATTGTATGTATATATGCTAATCTATGTCTTGTATGTATGCTATGTAGTCTCCAGCAGCGCTCTACGATCCGTGCCAGCTCCGGATAATAATGATAATAGTAATAATGATAACAATGATAACGATGATGATGATGATGATGATGATGATAATAATAATAATAATAATAATAATAATAATAATAATAATAATAGTGCTTCTCTGTCAATGGCTGATGCATTTCTGCACATGCGCCTCTATCGTCTCACCCGTGAGGGGAGTACGAAGAATTGACGATAGGCTCTAATGACACCCCCGCAAGGGCAGTTCCAACACTTCCAGACGGACCGGTATGTTCAATGAAAATACTGGTCCAGACGGACCGGTATGTTCAATGAAAATACTGGTGGCACCGACGGGAATCGAACTGGCGACAGGGCCCAGATGGTAGAACTTGACCACTGGGCTATCACGGTGTCCATTAATAATAATAATAATAATAATAATAATAATAATAATAATAATAATAACAATAATAATAACAATGATAGTAATAATAATTATAATAAATAATGATAATAATAATGATAATAATAATGATAATAATGGGGCTTGCTTCGCCGTGCTCTGGGCCTGCCCGGCGCCGTCGCCGTCGCCCCCCTCAGCCATCTGTTGCTTCAGCTTGCGAAGCTCGCGCTCGCTCTTTTCGAGCTTTCTCTGATTCTGCTGCATTTCGTTCTTCATCTTCTCCAACTCGAGAGTCACTGACTGCAGCTCTAAATTTTTGAGCCCTTCAAGTTGGAGAGTCACCGACTGCAACTTCTCTTCCAGCTCTGCCTTTTTCAGCCTCTCAGACTCGCGATCGGCAGTCATGGACTTCAGCATCACTTCCAGTTCAGCCCGCTTGACCAGAGAGTCTCGCTGGGCGGCTGCGAGCGATTCTTGCCGGGCGGCTGCGACCTCCACCACCTCCAACGAGGACGAGCTCAGCCTCGACGCACTGCTGGCGCCGCCAGACACCTCGACAGTAGAAGTGGCGGCGGCGGCGGCGGGAGGCGGCAGCTGAGGGCCGGGGCCCACGAGCTCGAGCAGCAGCAACTCCACCACCTGCTCCCCTGTCTGCGCCTCGCGGCAACTGCCTGCGATCAGGTAGCCCGCCACCTCCATGGCATTCTCCGCCGCCAGTCGCTCCGCGGGGCTCCGGTACACGCCGGACAATGTTTCAAGCACGCAGAACTTGACGCGGCTGACCCAGTCCTTGACTTGCTGCAGCTTGCGCGACCGCCATTGCTGCGCCTGCGTACTCCAGGCCTGCTCCGATTGCTGCAGCCGCAACACGCAACCACAACACACAAACGCCTTGCACCTCTTTGCATATAATTATACATACATACATACATACACACATACATACATACATACAAACATACATACATACAAACACATAACATACATACATACATACATACATATATTTATATACATATATATATATACATATATATAATACAATATAATATAATACATACTGTAATATGAATAATGCGCACATGTATGCGCGTGTGTGTGTGTGTGTGTGTGTTTGTGTGTGCGTCTCGGGTCGTGCATGTTGTGAGCAGTGTGTGTTGCCAGCGCGGTTGGCGGCTCGCAGATGTCGCGTTCCAGCGCCATGGTCAGCTTGCGTGCCAGTCTTCTCGCCAGCCACGCTACATCCTGGCTGCGTTGCACAGCCTGCGCGATGTTCTTCACCTCCAGCCTCTTCTCACGTCCAATATGGAAGTGCAAAGCGGCGTTCACGGCGGCGCCCACTACCGAGGCGAAAGGGATGCCTCGCAGTACTTCCGCTCCCGCGTGAACCGCCAGAGTACTCACCATCTGCACAGAAGGGACAGCGCTTGCACATGAAAGAACAGCGAGGCTGTATGGAGAAAGGAATGGCGATGCATGGACGGATGGATGAACGGGCAGACGGGTGGCTGTATGCACGGATGTTATTGCTGGGGCTGGCAGAATGGTTGGAAGGACACGCGGCTAGATCGATGGGAACTGGGAAGATGGATGAGTGGATAGGCCAGTGTGCAGAGTTATAGAAGAATCAGTGATGTACGCAGAACTGCCAGCGCAGTTGCCTACCTTGCCGATGTGCTCGTTGTTTTCAAGGGCGCTGTCCAAGTCCAGCGTCATGAGCCCCGACGCCGCCGCCACCGCGCCCACAAAGAGCTGGTTCAGTTCCGTGTACAGGGTGTAATAGAACTCTTGCATTTGCGGCTGGTTGCATATGCGCTTGAACTCTTGCTTCGTGAGCGAGTCGGTTTCCAGCCGCAGGTGGGTGGCAGCCAGTTCAGTGCGCTGGGCGTGGACCTCCGTGGACAGCTGCTGCAAGCTCCTGACTGCGCCGGTCACTACCTCCAGGACCTGCGTGGCGGAGTGGCCGGGTTGAGCGACCTGCGCGCGATGGACCGTCGCCTCCAACAGCAGCACATCCGCCTGCTCGCCAACCTCCTTGCGCGAGCTGCCCGCAGCCAGCTGAGCCTGCAGCTGGTCGAGGTCTTCTTGCTGCTCCTGCCCCAGCAGCGGTCGGATGGTCTGCAGCTCTTGGCGCAAGGAAACCGCAGTGCCGAACCGGTCGCGCCCGTCAAAACCGCCTAGCTCCTGCAGCCTGCTAGAGAGCTGCTGCCGGAACTCACCCTTCTCCTGTTTCCTGACCTTCGCTGCACTACTCATCCCTATAAATAGGTGGGCATGTTCATACATACATACATACATACATACATATATATGTTTATATATATATGTATATATATACATATATATATAAATATAAATGTAAATATATATATATATATATATATATATATATGAATATATATATGTATGTATATATACATACATATATATAACATACATATATACATATATGCATATATACATATGTATAAATATATATATATATATATATACATATATATAACATACATATAAACATATATGCATGTATATACATATGCATATATATATACATATATATATACATATATATATGCATATATATATAAGCTTATATATTATACATGCATATACATACATACACACACATAAACATGTATTATATATATATACATATATATAAATATATAACATATATATATATATATATATACATACATATATATATATATGCACACACACACACTCATATATATATATATTATATATATATATATATGTATGTATGTATATATATTTATGTATATGTGTGTATACACTTATATACTTATATATATGTATACCGCTGGGTCTTGGTGGCAGCTCTGGAGGAAAAAGAGGAGGAGGAGGACGAGAGGAAGAAGAAGAAGAAGAAGAAGAAGAAGGAGGAGGAGGAGGAAAAGGAGGAGGAGGAGGAAAAGGAGCAGGAGGAGGAGAATGAGGAGGCGGAGGAGGAAAATGAGCAGCAAGAGGAGAAGGAGGAGGACAAGAAGGACAAGGAGAAGGAGAAGCAGGAAGAGAAGAAGGAGAAGGAGGAGAAGGAGAAGAAGAAGAAGAAGAAGAAGGAGGAGGAGGAGGAGGAGAAGAAGAAGAAGAAGAAGAAGAAGAAG
>WBZZ01001113.1:75000-82500 GCA_019918135.1 Paulinella micropora | reverse complement strand
CATATCCATTCTGTGCTTTTAATTTCTCCGCTTCTTCTCTTTCAAGTCTGTATAGCCACTGACGAATTTAAATCGATTACCTTTTGCTCGCTCCATCAAAAATCTCATACTATGCCAACCGCAGGTATCCGATGTGTCTGATTGTTGTTTTACCTGATTAACCTTCATTAATAAATATGAACTTGGCTTACTTTTATCAATAAGTTGTTTCATTTGTTGTTGAAAGTCTTCAGTAGGTTTATACAGGGCTAGCGGGTCGTATATCTCTATACTTCTATTGCCATCTAAATAGCAGTAAACTGCCATCCAATGTGCTCCGGGTTGCGAACTTTTTTGGGTATTCATAATAAATCCGTACCGCTTTCTGCTTCCGGGCTTCAACTTGTAGATTTCATCACTGGCTATCCCTCCGAGATACCATACATATTTTTTTTATTATGTAGTCTATTTCATTAGTCATTAGTCCCCGTCCCTCTCCTTCCTGCATGGATTGCTCTTGCTGTTGCTCTGGCTCTTGCTGTGGCTCCTCTGGCTGTGGTTGCTGTTGCTCAGGCTGTGACTCTGGTTGCTGTGGTTGCTCTGGCTGTTGCTCATTTCTATATTTATTTATAAGAGCATTAACATAATCTTTTTTTCTAATTGAATGAACCCATTCTTTTCGTGATAAATACTTTTTAATGTTTTCTAAGGAAAGCACTTTATTAATCAAATCTTCTAAACCAGTTCCCGTTTGTAATCCCAAATATTCTGCGAGTTTCTTTTTTACTTCGTCCTTCTTTTGTCCTACATCTATTTTATATTCTACAATTTTGTCTATTATCCATGATGCCCTTTGGTTCCAACCTTTAACATCGTGGCCTTCATTTTTAAGTTTATCCTTTAATGCTTCACCAAAAATTTTAATAGTAAGTCTTTTCTCAATATTACTATTCGACAATCCATTCTTTAACATTGCTTTGTATTTAGCCTCCTCTAGTTGGTTTCCTATATTTTTATTTAATGCTTCATGTGCTCCTAGCATTTTTTTCATATCATCTATTGTTATTTGTTGCTTCTGAAATTCTTTTATTCTTTCTGCTATACTTTGTATTTTACTAGGATCCCAATTATCTATATCTGCTTGAGTAAAAACTCCAGAATTTGTGATTAATTTTTTATTGTCTTCAAATTCTTTATTTGTCTTAACTTTCACCTCTGGCTGTGCCTGTTGTTCTTGCGGCTGCCCCTGTTGCGGTGGCATAATATATTGATATTGTGGTGGCGGTGGTAATGCTTGTATCCTATTTTTCTGTCTTCTTCATATTTTACATCTTCTATGAGTTTTTGCTCCCTTCTTAGTTCTCTGGCTTTTTGTTCTTGTCGTTCATTAATATCTGCTAGTTCTCTTTTGTGTTCCCTATCCATTATCTCTTGTCTTTCCTTAGCATCTGCTATGTCTTTTCTTTCTTGCCTCTTCTTCTCCTCGTCTAAATCCTCCCGTGCCTTTCTTTCTTTTTTCTTTATGGTTTCAATACCTTCATACTTTTCCTTTCTGAGTTTGTCTAAGTGGTCTTGAATTGCTGTTCTCGTATTCTGTTCAATCTCTGACAGGCTAAAGAAACATAAAGGATATTAATGGACTTTTCTTAAATCCTCCTTTTTGGTAGTCCGCTTTGCTTTTGGTCTGCTTAAGTATTTCATAAAAAGTTTAACAATTTGAAGTGTGCTCATATCATTTGTTTTCTTACCGAAATTAAGATAATATTTTTTACCCTTCTGGATAATGTAAGGCCTCCCGCTTTTATTTCTATAAACCCGCGGGGGTCTTACCTTTGATATTTTAGAATGGCGCTTCATGCTTTGCATTCTCGCTTATTCTAAAACATCGTTTTTTTATTTTGGAAAAAAATAATGGTCATCGATGTTTTGTGATGACGAAGTCAGAACAAAATATCAAAAATATCATTAAAACTTCAAAGCCCCACGACCGCTCTGCCTACCATACCCAAGTTTTGCAGCGGTAGTCCCGATACGAGACGCATATGGAACCCCGACATCACCAAGGGCATTCGCAGTCTTTGAAATAATCTTGTTATCACGAAGGAATTTATTAACAGCCATTGCTGTCTTACCTACCTTGGCCCAGTTAATTTTACCGCCAGCCTGTCCCTTGCCTCCTTGCTTCTTCTTACGACCAGTCTTCAATCGGCAAACGAACAATTAACTCAAGCACAATGGCTGGAGGCAAGCCTCCAGCCATTGTGCTTGAGTTAATTGTTCGTTTGCCGATTGTTGGAATGACTTCAACACGAGTTGTTTTAACTACCATAAAGGATAGTGAAATATATAATACAGAAAAAATAATTATTTATAAAATGTTTTATTTTAACCTGAAGTTGAAGTTTTTTCTTAACTCATCATCTACACTTGAAACATAAAGAAAATTAAATCTCTCCTTTGTTGCTTCGTGATACTTTTGAAGAAAGTAATCAAAGTCAAAAGATAAGTCTAAGTGTTTAGACACGAGTTCCATTTTGTCTTGAGACTGGCCCGGAAAGATTAACAAATAATCTAACTGCTTAATGGCTTCTGGCCGTAGGTAGTTCAGATACTGACTTGACATAATCACCTTACTTTTATAGTGTCTGTTCTTTTTTAACAAATCGGACTTGTCTCTTAATCCGCTCCCTAAATCGTCCAAAACAAAAACAACCTCTGGAGAAATATACTTACTTGGTCTCTCTTTCTTCTCACCTCTTTTTTCTTTTCCTTTCCAAAGTATAAAAATTGTGGCTTCTCTATTTCTTCTTTGTCCTGTTTTACTTCTCCTTCGTGTTGCTCGTCCTGTCTGTTCAGTTTGTCTAACTCATAATCAATGACATTAACACCATTTGATTTAAGAAAGGTATAAATTGCCATTGGGTTTCCCCTGTTCTTAAAGTGCTTAACCATTGCTTTATAAATGTAGTCCTTATGAATTGTTGAAGCAATAATGACAATACGGGTTTTTCTGTCTGCAGTCCGTTTCAGTATTTCAAAGAGTGCTGTCGTTTTCCCGCTCTTCTTACGGGCGAGTAGAAATATATTTGAATAGGGCTAATTAAATAATTTATAACCTTTAGCTTTTTTGTTTCCTTCGCCTTCCTGCTTCACTGGTTTCACCTTGACATTGTTTATTTTCTCAATGCTATTTTAGAATTGCGATTCGTGCTCCGCACTCTCTCTTATTCTAAAACATCGTTTTTTTCATTTACAAGAAATTAAATGGTTTTACGATGTTTATCAACAAACGAGAATGAGCGAAGCGAATGAGAGTGAAGTTGATAAATACCAGCCTAAAAACTCTAGGCATACAACAATTCGGCCTGCTAAATTTCCTGTATCAATATTTCCGCTGTCAGTTTCAAGGACTTTAAGTGTATATTGTCCGTCTGTCCATCCAACGACACCCAAATTATAACTGAGATATGTTTGCTATATTACTATCTGCAAATGTGCCAATGATTCCAATTCTGTCCATATAAAGAATTCTGGTTTTGGTTTCCGTCTGGTCGTTCGTATAATGAATAAACTTAACATTCATTTTGGTTGGTGTGAATGACATTTGAATATTTTTGTTAAATGTTTTGCTCCCAACAAAATCATTACTCAGAAAAATAATCAGCTGATATTTATATTCAGTAGCCATGATTATATTACTGATGATAAACTTTTCAATAGCAAAAATATTTTCGCGAACTGCCTGCGACTTTTACTCGCGGGTAAGCGAAAAAAAGAATGAGAGTTGTGCTTATTGTATAAAGCAAGGAATAGAAACTAAATTTAAATGTGTGTATAAGCCTATGAGTGATTGGTGTGTTAGTTTTGATGAAGCCATTCCTTTAATCTGCGCCGGCGATAGTTCTTGGTATAAAATACATTTATACGAGTGTTCATTTCTTTGAACTAGAAGGCGATGGAAGGCAAATTCCTATGAGTAAAGTCAAAATTCCGACATAAGTGTTAGCAACCTCACAAGGTAAGTTCTTTTCAAATAGCCTCACGATACAAAGGGCATTTGAAATAAGTATTTAATAAGTCGGCTGTCGGTCGGTCTGTTTTTTATACAACAACAATTCCAGTTATCTTCCAATTCGTGCTCTACTTTTTTTCCCTCAGTCTTTAGTTCTACTTCAAGAACACGAGACTTTAATTCGGGAGTTAGTTCGCCATCCATATCCATAATAGGTGGAGGTCTGTGAAGTCTAGTTGTATTATTGTTTGACATTTGAAAAAACGACTGCTCTGATGTCTGCTAATTGGTTTGCTTGGTCTTGTAATATATTAAGTAAAGTTTTATTTTCTTTTTCTAAATTAACTAACTTTTCTGATAATTGTTGAACCGCTTTAATTAATGGGGCGATAAACTCGGAATAACCGATACCATAACCGACATCACCACTATCAACACATTTAACATCTTCTGGATTAACACTCACACCCTTCAATTCGCATTCTTTTCTTTGCTTTGGACACGGAACCATAATTGTTACTTTTATAAAACCGCCAAAATCTAGCATATCCATTTCTGTTAGTATGTCCTCTAATTCTTGTGCTATTAAGCCAGTCCTATATTTTTTTTTTATTATCAATCAAACGATAGCAGACTGGATTTAACTTATTAATAAAATCTAAGCCTAAGCATTCCTTTATATCTTCTTTTTTTCTCCTGTCTGAATATTGAATTGGATTAGACAATACCCATAATTGTCCATCGCTTGCTTTCAAAGACATTAAAGCAGTATTTGAACTATTCTCCCATATGAACCCACTCGTTGAAGAATTATTCACTCTAAATATAAAAGCATAAGAAGTTAATCCTCCGCCTAGCCCTCCTGCTGGTGCTGTTCCTCCATTTAATGCTTTATTTGCTCCAGACTGAGACATATAAATCCCCCATGCTGAATCAGCAGTATCCCATACAAATATTCCTCTCGCATTCGTCCCGTCTGTTTGTCCTTGAATTCCTATTTTCGCTCCATTATTAGTTGTGGTCGTTAGCAACCCAGAATATGTAATTCCCGCATTCGCCGTTATTAATCCGCTCGCCGTTATTGCCTTTGTTGTTAATAAGCCTGCTGTATCAAGTTCAAGAGCCACAGACCAAGGAACAGCAGCCCCAACACTTTTCCCACTATCATACAAAAATCTAAGTTTGTTGGAAAATTTATTAATTAAAAAGTTTGAACTCGCATAACTTGATTTCCATCCCGCGCCATCTAAATAAGCATCAAAACCCATATTTATGCTATTATGTCCTAAATTAAATAGTCCAAATGTAGGATAAATATCTTCCGTTGTAATTGCCTGCAAATGTGCTCCAGTTGTATTGTTGTTAAATGTCCCATACAATTCTAAGCCCGCTGTCGTACCTATTCCTTTTGTTGTGTTTCCTATAATTATTGGTTTGCCTAGTGCTGTTGTTATTTTATCGCTTGCCGTTAATGTTGTTGTAGTCATGCCAGCAGTTGAAGTGATTGATGTTCCCGTTATTGTTCCAGCACTTGTTATGTTGTTTGAATTCATATCCAAAGCACCATAAAACCGCATACCGCCAGCATTGTTAAAACGGACAATGTCAGATGAAGCACTTTTATTATCCAAAAGTTTTGAAATATAAAGACCTGCTCCTTTTGCATCAAATGCTACATTCGTGAATACATAACCTCTTTGGTCTGCGGTTCCACTTGTAGCAGTATTTAGAGTAAATAAGAAATATTGATAACCACCTGATGTCTGTGAAAAGAATATATCTCCTCCATTTTGGTTTAATATCCTTGCCCCATTATATGTAATATTTCCACCATTAATGATAACTTGATTATTAAAATCAGCCGTTTGTGTTAAAGTTAGATATTTTATTACGGTGCTCGTCCCGTTGAATGTTTTTATTCCTGTTATCGTTTGGTCTGTTGTTAGTTTCACACAATTGTCATCCAGATATTGCCTATTTACCGCTTCATTCGCATTTTGTGGTGCTCCTAGATTAACAATCCGACTGCTATTACAATCTAATATAGTAGCATTAAACCACGAAACAATCGTCCCATCAATAATAAAACTTATTTTTTTCGCAGAAATTTCAAAGTTGTAATATGTTGCAGTTTTCATATCCAAACTAGCAATTGACCCGATATTACTGGTAGAATTGAAAACAATGAATGTTCCATTTGTTGTTAAACTTATTGAATTTCCAGTTATTTCAACACCACTGCTATATGTCTTAATTCCTGCTATTGTTTGGTTTCCTGTTAGTTTCACATTTTGCCCGTCTTTTGTATCAACATAACTTTTATTTGCTCCATCTGTTGAAGCGGAAGGGTCGGCTAAGTTTGTTATTTTGTTGTTATTCAAACTTAATGTTGTTCCAGTTGCAGTTATAATTAAAGTATTACCTGAATATAACTCAACATACGAACCAGTTATTTGTATCGGATGCCAAGTCGCTGTTGCTGTTTTTTGTGCTGCAATCATTCCTTTTTTTGTATCAAATGCTATACCGATGCCGTCAAAAGTAGTAGGATTGGATGAACCACTTACTTCTAAAGTTGATGTAAATTTTTTTTTCCTGCTATGGTTTGGTCTCCTGTTAGTTTAACCACCGAAGTATCAAGGACAGAAACATCCACACCATCAACAAGATTGACATTTGTTATGCTTTGGCTTTTCATATCAATCGCACTAGCATTTATTATGTTGCTGAATGTTTTAATTCCTCCTATGGTTTGGTCTCCTGTTAGTTTAACCACCGAACCATCAACTGCGAGATTTGCGAGATTAATCCATTATATGTAGAAGCCCCTGAAATAGCATAACCGCCCATATTTAGTCCTCCTGTCATACTGGCTGTGCCGTCTAATATAAGAAAGGGTGAAGTGGTGTTTCTCCATTGCCCCGTGCTATACATAAGCAGTTGGTTATCTGCTGGGAAGCCTGATATTGTCACATCGCTGTGGCTATGTGGCTATCTATACTTCCACTCGCTGAAACTTTATCATTATTATCATTATGCTCAAATATCCATTCATCAACATCTTTGGTATTTAGTAAATTAACTCCTGTTATATTCTTCCTTCCCATACTAATATTGCCGAATTCATCCACATTTATCGGAAATGTTTTATTTACCCAGTTTATTGAGTTATATGTTAGATAACTATTCATCGCTATCGGCGCTGTTATAACCACATCTGAAAGTGTATCAATTGAACCAAGGGCTGTATTCTTCCATTTGCATTCTACATCGTTGTAAGTTAAGTATTGTCCGCTCGCTTGTGCAAATATGTTTGTGTCTATCAAATTATATAAACTGGTTTGGTGCGGATTGGAAGTATTGCTTCTGTGTTGAGTTGAGGCTTTGACTTCGTCGTTTTCCCTCACTCGTTGCTCTGTATAGTATAAATTCTTTCCTTCTTTGATGTCCGTCGTTGATTTTAAAGCGAGACGTGTGTCAAATCGCGCATCAGTATAATAAAGATTTAT
>WBZZ01001113.1:57500-62500 GCA_019918135.1 Paulinella micropora | reverse complement strand
TATGTATGTATGTATGAACGTATGAATGTATGAATACATGTATGTATTGATGTATGTATTAATGTTTGTATTAATGTATGTATGTAAGCAAGAAAGTGGGTAACCAAGTAAGTAAGTAAGTAAGTAAGTAAGTAAGTAAGTAAGTATGTATGTTTGTATGTATGTATGTTTGTATGTAAGCAGGAAAGTGGGTAACCAAGTAAGCAAGTAAGTAACTAAGTAAACAAGTAAGTAAGTAAGTAAGTAAGTATGTATGTATGTATGTATGTATGTATGTATGTAAGCAAGAAAGTGGGTAACCAAGTAAGCAAGTAAGCAAGTAAGCAACTAAGTACGTACATATAGAGGGTATCATAGGCATGATTGGATCTATAATTGAAGACTTTAAAACACTTTACAAAGACAATGACAATGACTGGTGCCATGAAAGATTTGTGCGGGCTTTCTGAAATTAGTGAGTTTGCTAGACATATAGACTACAACATTGTTATTGTTGAATATCCAGACAAAATCGTATATAAGACTGAGATGAAGGACAAAAAATATATATACATACTAAAAACAATGAACCATTACGACACCATAACAAGTATGAAAGCATTCTTATCAAAACGAAACTTTTGCGAGAAATGTATGAAGGGATACGAACATAATCACGCATGTGAATTCAAATGTAATATATGTCTAACCGAAGGATGTAAAGGATATGACAATATTTCAAAATGGAAAACGTGTAATGAGTGTAATAGAAAGTTTCCTAATAATGAATGTTTCAACAATCATAAACAAAATGAGTTGTGTGATGTAAAGAAAAAATGTATCACATGTGCTAAGACATACAAAGGAGAACATAAATGTGGATATGAAAAATGTAGGAACTGCAAAGAACTAAAACCTTTATGGCACCAATGTGAGATAAAGAAAAAGTCATACATGCACCATCAACAAAATATGTATTCTTTGATTTTGAAGCAAATCAAGAGACAGGAATTCACATGATCAATCATTCAGAAAGTCAATATTTCAACGACAGCACCCTATTATACATAAAAACATTGAACAATTCTGTGAGTGGGCGTTGGGTGTAAAACATAAGGGTTATACATTCATAGCACATAATGCGCGGGGGGTATGATTGTCAATTTGTGCTAAAATGGTTAATTGAAAAAGGCATAACTCCATTTGTAATCTATGAAGGTGGAAAAATAATGATGATGTCTATTGGTAATGGAAAAGAACAGATTAGATTTATAGATAGTCTATCTTTCCTTACTATGCCTTTATCTGATTTTCCTGATACATTTGGACTTACAGAATTAAAGAAAGGATATTTTCCTCACTTTTTCAATAAAACAGACAACCAATCATACATAGGGAATATGCCAGACAAAGATGACTATGGTTATAACTCATTTTCAAAGAAGAAAAGAGATGATTTTGTAAAGTGGTATGATGAACAAAAAAGCAAGTATTTGATTTCAATAAGAAATGATTGAATATTGTCACAGTGATGTAGATATACTAAGACGGGGGTGTATTGAGTTTAGGAAACAATTTATGGAGTTTGGTATTGATCCATTTCAATACACTACAATTGCCTCTACATGTATGGCACTATTCAAAGCAAACTACATGCCTGAGGACAGCATAGCAGTCATACCGACAAACCGAACAGACAAAGCAAAAATAAGTCGTATGTGTGTGGAATGATTAGCATACAGAGAAAGAAAGGACAATGCCAAAATTCAACATGGTCTAAATGGTAAAGAATACTAAACTTACCTAAAGGTGTCAAAGCCTACTTAGATGGATATGACGAGAAAACAAAACTGCATATGAGTTCCATGGTTGTTATTGGCACGGGTGTCCTGAGTGCTTTAATGGAAACGAACTGAATAGAGAAAGGTCTGTTGATAAAACATTTAGGCAACTATACAAGGAAACTAAACTACGAGAAACTTTAATAAGTCAGCATCCTGAAGTTAGTCAATTAATAACAATATGGGGGTGTCAATGGAATAGGATAAGAACAAAGGAAGAGTTCAAAGGCACAATAGAAGAGACATTAATTGAGCAAGAAACAATCAATCCACGACATGCTATGTTTGGTGGAAGAGTGAATGCTCTGTCTCTATACTGGAAGTCAATGAGTGAGTATCAGTATGCTAAGTATATAGATGTGTGCTCTCTCTATCCGACGGTTATGTACTATGACCCCTATCCTGTGAAACACCACAAAGCAATAAGAGGAAAAGAAGCATATGATATGTTGAATAATAAAACAGCATTCGGTATAGCAAAAATAAAAATACTACCACTTAGAGGACTAATTCACCCAGTCCTTCCATGTCAAGATAGTGGAAAGATGATGTAGTAATAAATGTGGTAAGGAAGGCTTACAGGACAAATGTCAGCACACTGACGAGGACAGAATACTGACAGGCATGGGCAACACCACTTATTTACAAAGCAATACAAAAAGGCTACAGACTTATTAAAACTTATGAATTATGGCATTGGAACGAGCAGACAACGGAACTATTCAAAGAATATATTAAGACATTTCTAAGAGTGAAACAGGAATCAAGTGGCTATCCTTCAAATGTCATAACAGAAGAAGACAAAGACAACTACATTAAGGACTATGAAGAAAAGATGAAAATTAAATTAGGTAAAAGCATGATTGAAAAGAATGAAGGTAGAAGGGCTGTGGCGAAACTATGTCTAAACTCACTATGGGGAAAATTTGGACAACAAAACAACAAGACACAAACAAAAATAGTAAGGAGTGAAGCAGAACTATACAAAATACTAAAGGACAAAAAGATAAATAAAGTATCAATTAATGTGATAAACAAAGAATGCTTAGAACTATCTTACAACCTACACCCAGAAAAAGTATCAGACCCATACAATACAAATATTTGTGTAGCACTATTTACTACAGCACACGCACAGATGAGATTGTATGATATGATGGACAGATTAGGTAATAGAGTATTACACCATGACACTGATAGTGTGATTTATTCAGTAGATGAAAAAGAAGGACAGACAACAATACCGACAGGAGATTTACTGGGGCAATGGACAGACGAATTGATAGATAAAAAGACAAAGGTAAGCAGAAAGATAACCACATTTGTTGGAGCAGGTCCTAAATCCTACGGCTACATACTAGATGACGGAACTACGAAAATGAAATTAAAAGGCTTCTCAATGAATTACGAGACTTGTAAAAAATTGAACTTAGTAAATATGTTTAGTATTATAAGCAACGGATTACAAGTACAAGACACTGAACTATCTAAGAAGGCATATGAAGAATTAGAGGACTTACTTGAAACAAAAGGTGAAAAGTGTATAGCAAAGAATGTGGCAGAGGCTGGAAATTTAACCATTCACACCAACAGCAAAATAACGAGAAACAAAAAGACTAAAACAATTTCGTCTGAACACATACAAAAGATATTTTCATTTACTTACACAAAAAGAGTAATACAACCACTAAAAGAAAACCAGATTACAACATTACCATACGGCTATTAATGATATTTGACAATTTCACTTCGTGCTATTTGCACTCTCGTTTATTGTCAAACATCAATAGCAAGTAAAGCAAAAAAAAGACGATGTTTGTTGAAAACGTGTCTGAAACAAATATCAAAAAGGAATTTACAAAAAAAGAGAAAAAAAGAAGAAAAAAAAAGGCATCTGGAAAAGAATGGTTTGTGAAGAGCAAGCGGTGAGAGTTGAACCGCCGACAATGACTGACAACATCACCAACTTACTAATTACACCACCCATAACCAAGACAGAGAACAAATAAATTTTTGCGTTGTGTTTTTCTCCTCAGTCAATGCGCAATGTTATCACATGGTTTTTGCGCAAAGTGTTCAGAGAACCGAAGAATTCTTGGATCCCCTACCACTTTTTTGTCTCTCGCAGTTCTTCTTGAAGAGATGAGCGAATTTATCGATTATGAAGCCAAAGAGGCTAATGAAATTTCTAGTGAAAGTGAGTTAGAAATAGAAAGAGAAGAAAATAATTGGATTGATTATTATTCTGACAAGACAAGTAAGACGACAAAAAAGGATAACATATTTTTGGAAACTAAGAAAAAAAACTTGTCCAAAAAAAAAAGATCATTGAAACGAGAACTTGACGATGTTGAATCAAGACTGGAAGCAGCAAATCAGAGAGATGAGGAACTGAAAGAAGACAAAAGACGAATGGAAGAAGAGAGAAAATTTAAGAGGCAGAGACTTAGAAAAGAAAAAGAGACTAAGAAAGAAGTAGCATTTTTGGAAAAGTGGTTAGAAAAAAATAAATTTCCAATGTCTCGCCAAGAGGAAAATTTCGCACGTAATTTAATTGAGCAAGGTGATACATTTGATGAAGTTATAGTTAAGTATAAGTTGTATGTTAATGAAGTGAGAGCCCAAGTGGAGTAAAATGGTTTTGTGATCTGTGCTGTCTGCCTACCTGCTCACTTCTCATCAATGAACACGACACACATTTCACTACAACATAAAAGCACACTTATTACTTGACTATTTTCAAAAAAAATTATTTATTTATTTATTTACGAAATATAAAAAACGGCTTCAAGGCACTGCCTACACATGTTTTTTGTGCTTTTTGGTGTGTGGGCAGGTACAAAGCCCCCAAAGAAGAAGCCAGACAATCAGCCAGCTGAGCCGACCGCAGAGCCGACCACTCCCGACGCGAAACGCCCACTTCACGAAGACGAAGATATTCTATTCTTTTCTATCCATCCATCCCTTTTTTTGTTTATCTATTTATCTATCTATCTATTTATCTATCTATCTATATCTATCTATCTATCTATCCATCCATCCATCCATCCATCCATCTATCTATCTATCTGTTCTATTCTGTTCTATTCTATTCTATTTTAATTCTATTCTATTCTATTCTATTCTATTTTATTTATGCGTCCCTCCTTTTGTTTATCTATCTATCTATCTATCTATCTA
>WBZZ01001113.1:47500-52500 GCA_019918135.1 Paulinella micropora | reverse complement strand
GCGACTGTTACGATTAGCATTGTTGGAGGAACTGAATCAACTTTTGAAATTCCTACTCGTCCTTTGAACCTTGCGAGGAGTGTGTTGCGATTTACCTACACACCGACGACCGGCGAAATCGGTCGTTATAACAGAATTGCTATGGACTGCCTGTCAATGATTAAGACAATAGAACTGCGAAGTCGAAGCGGGCAGTATCTGTGTAATCTTCAACATGTGGGAAATTACACTAAGATGATTTGGAAACCCGAAATTTCTTATGATAGATTTATGGCTTTGGATAACCACAGGGCTAATTCTGGTTATGGGTCTATGCTCCAAAAGTGTAATGCTGGAAAGATTGTCGTTGGGACTGTGGCAGAAAGAAAGGCTATTACTGATGCTGCTGCGGTTAATACTTTAAAAGCAGCAGTTCAAACATGCTACAAAGTACCATGTCGCTGCTCGTCGTCATAATGATACCGCTCTAGCCGATAGCACTGCTGGAGACTATAGCCTTGTTAATGTTGAGTATGAGGAGGCAAAGTATTTTGAGGGTGGAGATATTGGTCAAGACCCAGCAGTAGTAATCGCACCAGCAGTCAATACTGGAAATTCACCAGTAATCAATGTGTCTATTCCTCTCGGTATGCTTTTCGGAACCATTTTTGAAATTGATAAGACTATCGGTTTTAATGAAATTCTTGATTTGAGGATTGTGTGGGAGGGAACACAGAAAACCTTATTTTATGGAACTGATGCTAATAGTGTTGCAGCAGGAGCAGCTGCCACCGCACAGCCCGCGACGATTACTAATCTTAACATCTTTCTTGCCGTTGAAACTGAGCCTAATGTTATTTTGGGAGATCAACAAAAGATTGCTGGTGAAGGCTTTTCGTTTAAGACCGAATACCCTATCTCTTGGAAAACTAATCTCGCGGCGGGCACTCAGTCATTTGTTTTGAAGATGAACCGCTCGCAGGGTGAAAGAATTCGCCGAATTTACACTAGCGGGTTTAATAATACAGAAAGTTCAAATGCCGCATTTGATTGCGATAACCGAGCACAGGCTAAGATTACTTCTTATTACACTACTTTGGATAGTAGTGGAATTCAGCAGTTTGATATCGCTTGCGCCCGCGATGAAGACTATATGCTTTTGAAGGAAAAATTAAGGGCTCTGCTATTTTGAACTCAAATGTGTATAAATATAACTGGTTCCATGTTGATTTCTGGGATCACAACCGCCCGCTTTATGACAAGAGAAGAAGAGTGTTATGAAGTGGCAGGTCTGTCCTTGGACACAGAACGGCGGTATGAATGGAGTGCGGAGGGAGCAGTCCAATTGAATTATTATACTTACGCTATTCTTCAGAGGACTATTGTTGTTAAGGGAATTGAAATTTTGATGAGTTAAAAAATTATTGAAAAAAGAAATTAAAAAAGAAAAATAAAAATATTTTTTAAAATATACAAACAATGAAAACTCACCAGAGAAACTTAATCACAGAAAATCCTGACGGAGAATTTATAAACGTCAGGATCTGATATGATGGTGATATTGAAACAAATAATTCAAAAACCGCTTTTGGCGAAGCAGTAGTTGGTCAGTTAACACTAGTATTACAAGAAATCTTTCCATATACAGTTAATACTGGGATATGGACAAAAACAGAAACAAAATCATCGGTGTCAAAATCATCGGTGTCATTTTTGAACAATATGGCTGAATTGAAAACAACTGCTGATGCTACGGCAGATGCTAGACTAGTAAGTAAAAGGAGAATAAAATATAGAACTGGAATGGGTGTCCTAGCCCGCTTTACTGCTCTATGGACAACGGATGATACAAAAGATTACTATTCATATATTGGAATAGGAAATGATCTCGTTGATGGATTTTATTTTTACAAAAATCAAGCAGGAATAAGTATTGCACATTGTAAAGGAGGTGCAGCAGTTTATATTGACCAGGAAGACTGGGACGACCCGTGCGATGGAACTTCTGCTATGCCTGACTTAGACTGGAGCAAAGGAAATGTATATCAAATTCAATTTCAGTATCTTGGGTTTGGTGCTATTAAGTTTTATATTGAAAATCCCATAACAGGATTATTTCAATTAGTTCATATGATTGACTATGCGAATGCTAATACTGGGGTAAGCCTGCGAAATACAACATTACCTTTTACAGCAGTAATGAGAAATGATGCAGCGACTGGAATACAAACTCTTAAAACAGCGAGTGCCAGTTTATCCATTGAGGGAACGAAAACGATAAACACAAGTATGACAAACGAAGTGGAAGGAAGTAAAGCAGCAAACACCACTGAAAGTCCTATTATTAGTGTATACTGACATAAAGGCGAGTGCTATCGCAAACGGAACAACAATTTTTAAACTTTACGTAAATTCTCAATCAACTCAACAAATAAATCTTAGAAATTATGATATATATTTGACTCCTAGTGATATATTGACTTTTACACAGAAATCAGTTGGAACTGCCAATAATGGTTCAAATGTCAATAATATTTGTTTCAGACTACGTCTTCAACAAACATCGTGAAATGTAAAGTGAAAAATTGAAAAAAAAAACGATGTTTTATGAAACAGCGTAGCGGGTGAATAAAATATCACAGATATTTTTTTACCGTATCTTTATTATTAAAATAAGGTTGTTGAATTAAATATTCAAGGTATGGTTTATCAATCTTAGCGACTTCTTCAATTTTCATTTTTTTATACTTACAATATTGAAGAAAAATATCAGTTTCATTTTGCTGGTATTCTTTCTTTAATATATATCCTTCTTCTGTACATGTAGCATTTGCTATCTCTTCACCTACACAAGTGGTTTCGCCACGTTGTGACGCTTCGTTCACATTTGCATCAGTGATACTGGTCTCTTTTAAATCAGTCGCCGTAAATGGTGTGCTTGGTTCCTCCATTATAATTTTTGCTAGTGTAGCATCCAATGGAATAACAACTTTCACATTGTCGTCCCTTGGCTTGTATTGCTCATAGAAAGAAACAATGTAGTGCTCAGTCTATTTAATTGTTGGTTTTTTTTATTTCTCTGTCAATGTTCAATTTTTCAATTTCATTTAAGTAGTCCTGTTTGGTGCTCAGGTCAGTCATGATATATATAAGTAAATATTAATTTTCATTGTAAATATTTTTTTACTTCACTTTTAATGTTTGTAAATTTATCAAACCACTGCTGTTTCATAACCCATTCAAGATATGGTTTGTCAATGGTAGCAACATCTTGAATTTTTTCCTTTGTATTTGCCAAACGGAAAAAATCAGTTGGATTTCCTTCTATACTTTTTTCAATTGCATTAATTTCTTCATCAATCATCTGTTGGACATCTCTTACTGAAAAGAATTCCTTATTCTTCTCAATTGAAAGTCGTCCAAATTTTTCAGATAGTCTGGTGAGGGTGGTCATTGGTCTATATAGATTGGTAAAAAAAAATTTATGGAAAAAATTAATTAATCAAACTCGCAATAGGAAGACTTTAATTTTTTCAAAAAAGATAACTAAGTTCAGCACAGCAGTAAAAACTAAGAAACAGGTTTTAATGTATCTTCGTGTTGATTTAAAAAAAGATAGATAAGTTACTTTTTTAAGAGTTTGAGAGAAATTCAAATATAGACTATTTAAGTCTTAATGATTGTTATATTTAATTTGGATAAATTATGTATATTTTTGTTGACAATTAATAGTAAGATGAATTTATATAAAAATATCATTATTTTATATAAAGATAACTGTGCTATAGTGGTACCTATAGTCGTCGGTAAGTAGAAGGAAGAAATGACATTGAAATGAAAACGAGGAAATGAGTGAGAAGAAAGAAAGAAAGAAAGAAAGAAAGAGGGAAAAAGAGGAAAGAAACCTGGATAGCTATAGACGGGAGAAGATTGGTGAAAGGAAGTCGAAGGAAGAAAGCAAGGGAGAGAGAAAGAAAGTGTAAAGGATTGGAAAGAAGGAATGGAGGCAAGAAAGAATATCAAGAAAGAAAAAGACACACACAAAGAAAAGAAGAAAGAAAGAAAGGGGGACGTAAGAAAAGAACTTCAGGTGCAGATATATTTTTGCAGTCAAATGTGAACTTGGAAACAGACAACCTTTGCCACTTTTTCTACAGCGGATTTCTGTGCAAATAGTCTCACCCGGATGGCCCTCGTGGGGGCATTTTTGAAACCGCAGTACCCGGTTTTACAACGGACATTGGGTTTTCAAGTAAGTCACAACTTCTGATTTAGCATCTATCGCCCGCAAAAAGAACGACGACGACGACAACGACGGCTGCTCACATATAATATAAGAGACAGGGAAACAGGGAAATTTTCTCACAATGACATATCAGCGTGTGTTTCTCTCTTCCTCTCTCTTGTCTCGCGTCATGTTAGCCTGCTTGCCTGCTTGATGCTTATTGTTTCATCATACCTCCGTAACATTTTTCTACTCTCATTTGAGGTTCGTTGGTTTTACAGACCTTTTGCTGAATTCGTGAAGAGCTTATTGAAAGCGCACACAACCCCAAAGTCCAAATTTACCACACTGAAACAAAAACAAATCCAAACTCGGGGAAACATGTTTTCATACACTGGCAGGTACCGTTCGAATCCCCCCCCCCCCCCCCCCCAAAAAAAAGTCCTCATAAAATGCATGCATTTTTATAGTTTCATATCTTTGTACTTACAGTTCCTAGCATACCCCCCCCCCCCCCCCCCCCCCCCCCCCTCCCCGGCCTGAGGCGACAATTTTTTGGGGTTTCCTTGGGGTGGCCAAGTAGCCAGGCAGTCCCCAGCCCATCCTCTCCCTCCCTCTTGTCCTCTTGTCTCTCCTCAGTGAGTACTTCAGTGTCCTCACTCCTTCCTCTTTCTTTCTGCTTCTCCTCCTGCTGCTCCTGCTCCTCCTGCTCCTCCTGCTGCTGCTGCTGCTCCTCCTCCTCCTCCTCGTCCTCCTCCTCGTCCTCCTTCTCGTCGTCCTCCTCCTCCTTCTCGTC